>JAVJIF010011656.1:0-129529 GCA_038442645.1 Agave tequilana | reverse complement strand
TCAAATACAAATACAATAACATCTAGCGTGTGTATGCTTGTGCAAAGTATCATGTAGGAAATATCAATGAGTAAGGTGAAATATGTTGCTTTCTGAAAATAAAAGGTTATACACCTATGTTGCCCGAATGACACACTGATGCAGTACAACACGACACACTATCACACATCAAATTAAAAAGTAGATACAAAATAGAAGTATTGTGTATTGTGTTTGGTATGTATGTCTAACATGTGTGTCCCACACAACATTGGCTCCACATTTGAAGTGTTACTCTAACTATGTATATATGCTAAAAACCAAACAGAAAAAGAATATTCTAAAGTACATCAACAGGGTCTTCGTGTTTGGTCTTTTTATTGAGATTAAAAATATTGAAGCTTATGAATTATGTATGATAGCTATGTTAAGCTAAAAAATGATGACAAGAAATAATGTGAAAGAAAGGGAAAAGAAACAAAAAAAAAACTTGTTTACAAAGTTTTGGACTTCGGTAATAGATAAATAGAGAAGAAAATTCAGTGAAGTGCATAGTTGATTAGGAAACATTCGGGCAAGATCAGACATGGTTCACAGTCGCGGTCTCGGCCGCCGACTCGGCGGGCACTGAGACGGATTGGTCTCGGGCGATACGCGCAAAGTGCTACATAGAAAACTCAAAAAATTCTTAAAAAATCATGACAAATCTTAAAAAAATGTAGACATCCAATTCATGTATCACATGTCCAAAACATATCACCTAGCACACTAAATATAAAGCGAAAGCATAAATACACGCGTCGTCGGTAGAAGCATATCAAAATACATGCACAATATAGTAAATTGCACAAACTAATCATATAAATACATGCTAATGTAGCTATTTTCACGTTGAATTGCGATGAGACACAAAATCATCATCATAATCATCTCTACGGTAAGTAGACAAAACCGATACTAGTACTCGTAAATCTCTCAAGTTGTGGTCTGTAGTCATGGACATATGTCACACCATAATGTTGGCTGATGTCAAACTCAACATTTATATATGATTTTTAAGACTATAAGTTCCTTCATCAGTACTATGTTGTTCTTTGTTCTCATTATTTTCATCACCACCACTGCCGCCATCACTGTCATCATTATCATCACCATCTTCACCATCATCACTACTAGAACTGGATAAAACCCTCACATCTTCACACCACCATCATCATCTGCTTCTCTTATACCTCGGAGGGGGGAGGGGAGAGATCAGAAGTAGGGAGAGAGGGGGAGGGGGAGGGGGAAGAGACAGAGAGACGAGAGATGGAAAGAGAGAGAGAGAGTGGGGGAGAGGAAAGAGACAGAGAGAGATGGGAGATGGAGAGAGGGGGGAGAGAGAGAGGGTAAGAGAGGGAGAGGGGGAGAGAGAAACAGAGGGAGGGAGAGGGAAAGAGACAGAGAGAGGGAGGAACATCACCTGGGACTGGGGAGGAGCGGCCGGCGGCCAGATCTGAGCAGCGACAATCGGGCAGCAGCGGCGATCTCCAGATCTGAGCGAAAGAGAGGTAAGTTTTTTCTTTTTTTTGCTTTCTTTATACCCGTTCGTCACGGGTGAATATACATTTCGAGCCGACTCGGCCGAGAATCTCAGTCGACTTGGTCGAGTCACGGCCGACTCGGCTGAGTCAACTCCGATTCTCGGCCGAGTCGGTCTCCTCTGAGTTGAGCTGACCGACTCGTGACTCGGACTCATCTCGAAGCAGGCCGAGACGGATACGACTCGGCCGACTCGTCTACGACTCGGACGAGTCTTTGAACCAAGAGATTAGATTAGGCCCAATTGACATAATGTGCATTGAGTTTGTGAGATTTTGTGAACCTTACAATTTGGTGAGGATAAAGTATTCCCATAAGCATTTTCAATTTCATTTACTAGGCTAAAGAAGAGCAAATGAATAAGAAATTTTCTTTAATTCCTTTTCTTTCTGATTTTTCATTGCAACCAAACAACAAAAAAGAATTTCCCCCCTCATTTTATTTACCTTAACTTGACGTCTTTGGAACTAGGTATAGCCAAAAGGCCACTCACTCCAACTTTATAAGCATTAGCTTGTTTACTAGTATACCAAGAACATGCTACGCACGTCAGAGTAAAAACAAAAAATTGGTAAGAATGATTAATAAGATATGCTTATATTTGTACTAGTTGTGACTTGTCACTAGATAAATATAATTAACTACTATAAAATACTTAGCTTTACTTCCTTTGGTAAGAAAAATACTGATATTCACCAAAGAGTGAACAAAAATGTCAACATTAACTATCTAATAATTTTGAGTATAATATATGTTCATTTAAAAAAGATATATATTTATAGTTAGAACATTGTGAAATAATTAATAGTAATAAAGCACTTACCAAAATATATAATGGATAAATAAATAAATCTAAAGATAAAATCAGAAGTTTCTATATATTAACTAGAATGGATAAATAAATGTCAACATTAACTATCAAGGGGCGCTCGACTGGTTAGATCGTGGGTTTGCTCCCGGCAGGTTACCAGTTCGAATCTCTTGATGCGCATTTAGCCCCACTGATGTAAAATTCAGGATTTACCTGTTCTGTGTGGTAGCGGGCAACACACAGAACCCCGGGATTAATCAGGGTGCGCTAAGCGGACTCAGATACCCAGATGGTTTATTATATATATATATATATATATATATATATATATATATATATAATGTGAGAAAATGGAAAAAAAAGCTGGCATAGGAGGAAATTTTCTCCTATGTCACACTCAAAACTCGACTTACCCATTAAAATTTCAAGATCTAAACCATTCAAACTAATCTTCATGTCATGAAATGTATATTAGATAAAAATTGACGAGTTTTAAATATCTCTTGCCTATGCATCAAGTGGTTGTAAAATTATCAGTTTTCTACAATACAACAAATGTGACTACTAAATCTATGACCAAACAAGGTCAAAACGATATGAATTTTCATAACATGTTTTAAACAACAAAAATCCTAATGTACAATTGGAACTTGAAATTTTGATAGGAAAGTAGTGTTTTGGGTGCGACAGAGGAAATTTCTTTCTGCTACCTTCTTCCTGTTCTCTCTCTTTATGTGTGTGTGTGTGTATGGGTGAGGCTTTAATACTCGTAGGGCATAAATAACTTAGTTATATGCTCATCTATAAAAATACACTTGCAATGAAATTAGACAATCCATTCTGTTAATCTTGATTTACATATTTTGAAAGTTCTATGCCAAAAAAATCATCCATTTTGAACGTTATTTACCTATACATATATAATATTATTTATATATACACATATACATACATCCATATATATACATATATATCATTCAAGAGATATGACTAAGAGTTATGATAAGAGCCGATCCTATAATGATATGAAACGTATATATTTGTGTATCAAAATCAGCAATAAGACAATCAACGCTTCACTAGCATGAAATAATTATTAGTAGGAAAAGATTAAAATTAATAAGGCAGATATATGTAACAAAATGCATGCGCAGACAAATCCAATCGAGAATCAACTAAAGATAATATATTATGCGGCAAAAGATTCAACAATCAAGATTAAAGCTGCCGGATTCAAGGCAAGCAGATACGCTCAATCTCACGTTTTAGATAACAGTAAAATAAATAAAATATCAGAGATTAATTATCAGTCTCAAAATAACTGATATGAATTCGAAACGTACTTACTGAGGATCACAAGTATCTCAGTGACCTGTAGTGAATGTTGGTGCGTAGATCCCGTTGTCACGATTGTAACGACACGAAGGTCGCCTGATTGGAGTCAGGATATGCAAGTTACGGCTCAAAAACAAAGACAATGAACTAACGAGTATGTTCCGTATTGAACCCGTTATTGTAGCACGCGGGTCGGATCGCCTTCGCAGGTTTACAACTTAAATCTGAAAGCTCTTTGACTGGTTTGTGGAACTCGGGTCTGGTTTAGATTTGGACTGGGTTTGAGTGACTTAAGCCCAAATCGTTGGTGGATGCAGGTTGGCCTGATTCAAACCCGAATTGTTCCTTCAGTTCTCTCGTGCAGACAAAAAATCAGAGATTAATTATCAGTCTCAAAATAACTGATATGAATTAGAAACGTACTTACTGAGGATCACAAGTATCTCAGTGACCTGTAGTGAATGTTAGTGCGTAGATCCCGTTGTCACGATTGTAACGACACGAAGGTCGCCTGATTGGAGTCAGGATATGCAAGTTACGGCTCAAAAACAAAGACAATGAACTAACGAGTATGTTCCGTATTGAACCCATTATTGTAGCACGCGGGTCGGATCGCCTTCGCAGGTTTACAACTTAAATCTGAAAGCTCTTTGACTGGTTTGTGGAACTCGGGTCTGGGTTTAGATCTGGACTGGGTTTGAGTGACTTAAGCCCAAATCGTTGGTGGATGCAGGTTTTGGCCTGATTCAAACCCGAACTGTTCCTTCAGTTCTCGTCGTGCAGACAACTCGAGAGAAGGTCTGGATGGATGTGGCAGCGCCTAGGAAGACGAGGCTGAGAAGGTCATCAGCAATCGGTGACGACGGAGGCGTGGTCGGGGACGAAGAGGAGGGTCCGATGGGCTCGTGTTCGAGCACGAAAACAAGGGAAAGAGGGGTGCATGCTTCAGTACTGAGTTGGCGCTTGGGGAGGAGAGGAACACAAGGGAGAGGGAGAGGTATGGGCGTCGGCGACACTTGTCGTCGTCGAGACAGAGAGAGGAAGAGGGTGTGGTGTGGGTTGGATGATGTTGTCGTTGGGGCTGTAGGATTAGAGGAAGATGACAAGGTGGCTGGGGGGTGACGACGCCACACGAGGAGGGTGATCGTCGATGTTGGAGATGCAGCCAAAGATGGAGGAGGAAGGAGATCAGTTCTCTGCGTGAGGAAAAGAAAAGAAAGAGAGGAAGAAGAAAGGAGGGGGTGGGGCACGTGGGTCTGAAAGAAAAGGGTCAAAGATAAGAGGTTGAGAAGAAGAGAAGAAAGAGAAGAAATTGAGATTTAGGGTCTTAAGAAAAGGAAAATAGGATTACTCCTAATCATTTGGGGGAACCAATCCACAAAATAATTTTATATCAAAATTCTTCATTGCATATTGTTTGATACGAAAGGCCTTTATAGGCTTTTACAAAATTAAATACAACTAAAACTAATCAAAATAGAATAACGGTTCTCAATTTTAGAAACTAAAAAAACCAAAATAAAGAAACTAAAAAATACATAGAATTCTACAACTAGGAAACGAAAACGAAGCATCTTTTCCACCGATGAAACACGTGCCATATACGTGACTTGATGTCCGCATCATTCTCCTCGTATTGGAGAGAACTTGACTCCGTCGAGTTAGAAGAGAAGTGTTCTGATACTGCTTCAAAGTCTCATGATCAATTTTCGATCAGTTCATTTCGGTCTAACCTTGTTCATCAATTGGTACTTTTCCTGTCCAATAAATCAAATATTTTCGAATCCAACAACTTGAGTGGTGATAATTTTATCTAAGAATTATCAACTTGACATGCTGTATAGGGCAAATATCTAATAGTGATAAAAGAAAAGGGCTCTCAAAGATAGCTCATAAGAAGGTTCATCAAAGTAGGATAACATCAAGACCTTATAATCCACTAAGCAGTCAATATTGAAAGTAGAATTGATGCCAAAAACTATAAGATATATAACATAAATATTATCATTCAATTTCATCAAGATTTGAAATGAATCAGAACTACAAGCATGCAACTTTTGAACATTACAAATATTAAAAGTATTTAATCTATTCCTATCATCAGCTCGTATCCCATAGTGGCATTTTGTTTAATTTTATCACTGATCTCCGTGAGTTGTTCGTGCACGTGTGATGCAAAAGATGATGCAGACTCAATGACTTGATACTGATCGACTATAGGGATAAGGTCTGTGGAGAATTTCTATTTTGTATCTAACATATGTCACAAGAGAAAATAAGATGGTGTGGCAATAGAGGAGGAAGAAAGCAAGTAGGAGTCGACAGTAAAGTTGTAAGAGATTGGTGGCAAGAGCCGACAAAAGTGGTGGCGAAGAAGGTGGTGTCTGCAGCAGAGCCGAAGAAGAAGAATGGTAGTTGTGACAGGAATAGCAGGAATAATAGTCATTTCAGCCAGGGAAACAACACTATAATCACAGGAGTAACTTTCGAACAAATAGTGCTAATCAGGCTTAAAGGCTACAGTAAAACTCCGTTAATAATGAGACAACTCTAAAGAGATTGGTGCATTTATTAACTCTATGTCCATAACCTTGACACTTATCACATTTAACATGGGGAGACTTCTTTTTGGTGTCTTTGTTTCAGTGGTCGTTAATATCATGCCTAAGTGGAGGGTATAATGGTACTAGACTTATGAGGTTGAAGATGGGAAAATGTATAGAGATTTCACTCTCTTGTTAAAATTAACCGCAAATGCACGATCGTTCGATGTAACACTTGAAATCGATTAATAGAGACAGGTGGTTCTTATGCTTTCAACACTTCTAGGCGAACTGAGTTAAGAGTTTGTGAGTTTGAAATTTGTTATAAACTAATTGCCACTATAAGAAAATTCAAGCTATTAGGATCGAATATTCTAAACTAGCATCATGTCGTCAATCTCAGTCTCTCTACTACTAGGTTTACGATCATCAAATTACTAATTCTAAAAAGACAACTAATTCTAAAATATCTAATCAAAGCACAAGCCATTATTTTACATTATATAATCCGTCAAAAAGTGAAAATAATTAAACTAATTAAATTAAAGGAAAAAATGGTAAAATTCTAAGCATGATTAATTTAAAATAAATGACATGTCAATTACCTGACTATTTTAGAATTTAATTTTCTAATAGATCTAAAATAATTGATGTGTACATGAGGCCCTAAGTGAGATCTAAATCAGTCCTCATGAAAATTTAGCCTAAGTTCATCTCCCCTAAGTACTTACAGAAATCTAGCTGCTCATGGTAAAATAACTAACACAACAGTCTAATAAATGAAACATAATTAAATAAATCAATTAATTAAAGGAGCTAAATTAATTAATCTAACTAATTACAGCAAAAAAATAATTAAACTAATAAAATAATTAACTAAACTAAACTAATTAATTAAACTTAACTAAATTAATTAACACATTATTACCTGAAACAGTGCCAATACCATCGTCACTCTTTACTTTCTCGCGTGCACGCTCAACGAGGCAAAACACGTCTGCACGCACACAGAACGAGGAGCTACAAAACCTGATGTCTCGGGCACTACAACCGAGGCGAGGAACAATGGAGACAGACTGTCGCCTTCTCTCTGTGCATGAGTTCTAAGAAGAAAAAGAAATAAAAAAATTCCAACAGCCACCACAAAAAATCCTCTTTGCAGCCAGCCACAGCCTTAAAAATATATAAAAATAAATAATTCCAACTCATAGTGAAGAGAGCACAAGTCCCGCAATGATGAAAATCAAAAGCACCCTTAAACAATCTAATAATAAAATTCCCACTCAAAAGTTCAGTCTCTCTCCCGCAATTTATTATGGCACTCAAACTGGAAGAAAAATAATAATAATAATAATAATAATAATAATAAAACCATAAAAAGCCTCCTACAGTAGCTGCATGGATGGAACCTAAAAAAAAATTAAAACCCTAGAATAAAAAAAACGACAGCTCCCCAAAAACCTAAGAATACCTGTCCTTTTATAGGCCAAGTAGCTTTTACAATTCAGTCCCATCACAATTACAAAATTGCAGAAAAAATCGCAGCTCATAGCAAGTTTACATAAAGCCCCTCTAGCTTTTGATATTTACATTCAGTCCAGTCCAAAATCAGAAGGTTTTCTTTCACAGTTTCAAGTCATCAAATGGCCGAATCGGAAGAAGTCATCAACATGTAAGTTGTAGCTCGCTGAATCCTCTTTCCGTAGACGCTTAGATGATCTTGATCGAAGTTCTGCAGCAAAAGTTATCGTCAAAATATTACTGCATGTACGGAAAGTACCCTTCGGTCTTCGTTGTTGAACTTTTTTGCAGATCAAGCCATTCTCCTTGCCTTTTCTCCTTTCCTTGTCGATCGAGGACATTCTCTGCAAAAACACTAAAACATACCCAGGTAACATATTTATATACAAAAATATAGATAAATAGGGGCAATAAAATGGTACAAAGTCATGACAATCAAATGCCCCCACGCCTATCTTTTGCTAGTCCTCGAACAAAAATAATAAAAAGAAAAACTAAAAACAAACAAATAGAAAAACTAAACTAAACTAACTCACTTTCGTAGGAATCACGGTTGCACTCAACACGTGCAACAAGCCGTTAAACCCCTAGAGTACGAGTTTTATCTCGTTAGGGTTTACAGTGAATATATCCACAAAATTCAAGAAAAACGGAGATTAAGAAATAAACAAAAGTAAAATAAGAATAACCGAAAAGGAAGAAAAGGTAAAGCATCTATTTTAGTAAGATCATAAGTCTCCAAGAGTTTTATTTGCTAGATCAGTCTCCATTTAAGAAGTCAAATTGTCTATAAAATAAAGATTCCTAAACTTTACAACACCCATCCTGTAACGGTCCCAGTTTCTAATAACCTCAACTAACATAAACATCCATATTGATCATCGGATTATCACAATCATATTTGATTTTTCAAAATTTTTAGCAGCATCTCCTTTGTATTTATCACTTGTTCCAAATACAACATGCATCAATATCAGCCTACACGGCTCATCAATCCAAATACATAATTCAAACTCATCAATCCGCCCACGCAATCATAATTATAATGTTTCGACTTGTCATTGCCTACTTATATGGATACATAATCCAATATCTCAAATACCAATTTTAACATAACTAATCACCAGAAAGAGTAATAAATCCTCAAGTCCTTTATTACAACTAAGAACAAGTACTTCTTTAATTACAATAAGCAAGGTGTTATCCTCACATACAAATAAGATGTCTAACAAAACTGATAATAATAATAACCAACACAATACATGAAAAGTTTACGAAATGAATTGCAGTTTACAACCAAAATCATGCGTCTCTATAATATAATTTCTTGCTGCTCAATCCAAACCTGAAAAGCATATAACTGGGAGGGAGTGAGCTCGATAGCTCAGTGAGTAAAGTAAAAAAAGAGATTAAGGAAATGATATACATGTCAAAATAAAAGAAAGCAAGTTTTTGTCCAAGCAGCATAGGTAAGTGCGAATAATGAAAAGAAATAATTATGTCACGATAAACAGTCAACCCAACTATCGCTATAGCCTGCAGAACAACCTGACTCATTCGGTCAATGACTCTATAACTCAAATCTCTGGACTATATTTTACAGGGTTTATAATATATCAAATATTTTCCTTTAATGCCTTAGTTTATTTCCGAATTCTTTTCACTGATATGTACTTCATATACTATCCACAATGGTACTCTAATCACAATAAGTTAATTTAAACACTGCATATTGAAAAAGCACCTAGAGGGGGGGGGTGAATAGGTGTAAGTGCTAATCTAGAACTAAATGCAATACTATGTGCGCTAAATGCGGAAGCTAATGCAAATCTTGCAACACACTTAGTACAATCAACAAGTGTAGCGAATTCCCCGTAAAGGGCTCTGGACTAACTCCTCTTGATTCCCCTTGAATGGGTTGAGGTGCTATGTGAAGCTCTTGTTGATTAGGTACAAGTGAGGCACACACAAACAACCAAGCATATAAGAATGAATAGCAATATGAAATAATGCAAGGCAATATGAAATATGCTCAGCACAAGCAAGTATGATATATGATATGAAGTATGATGCTTTGCACAAATGTAAAGAGAGAGAGTTTAGAGACAAGTGGATCAAACGCAAAGTCCAAGATATGTTTCGAGGTTCGAGCACTTTGCTCTACATCCCCGCCTACACCACCGTGTAGGATTTCCAATCCACTATAGGAGTACCGAACTCCTCTCTCAACCTTACAAAGCCACGAGGCTATACAACCACAATCCACCTCTACCGAAGAGGGATAAGGCCCCTAGCCAATACAAACACAATCACCTCTACCGAAGAGGGATCCAAACACAATACCACTCCGATCAACCTCTACCAAAGAGGGATACAACAAAAGCAAGGAGGGTTTACAACTTAGAGGCTTAACCTCAAACACTTCTCTTTTTCTCTTTTTCCACAAAAACAAGATCCTAAATAGATTAGGATAGTATGATAGCTCAAGTGTGGAAACAAGGTGTTTTTGGAAACAAGCAACAAAGAAAAACTAATTGGTAAGTCTCTTGTAAATGATAGAAAATGTAAGATCAACTCAAAATCCCAAAACCTAGTTTTCTTTGATTTTCCAAAAACCCAAAACAATAAAGATGAGAAGTTTTAAAGCCCAAAAACTCTTTTTAAAACTCTTTTAAACACTTCAGAAAACTGGAATTTTTTCTCTTAAAAATCTTGGCCAAAATCCCCAAAGAGATGGGGTTTATATAGGCCCATCAGAAAACTAGCCGTTAGGTTGAGCTGGCAGCCTGACAGGCTGACGGTCGACCAGCCCGGTCGACCGCCAACAGTCAGAATTATGACCGTTGGGCAACTGCGGTCGACCGGCCCGGTCGACCCAAACAAACAGAGAGCTCTGCTCTCATCCCGGTCGACCGGCCCGGTCGCCGCCCCAGTGACTCAAAAACGTGCACAATCTGTGCACGTCAGTCGACCGGCCCGGGTCGACCGACTTCAGCCAAGTCTGGAACAACAATCTGAGTCAGAAAAACATGTTAAAATATTTTCTAAAAATCTTTTAACACTTCTAAAAATCCACAAAAACTTGTTTTTATCATTTTATATTAAAACTCAAACAAGTGATAAAAATTTCAAGACATATATCAATCATATCAATTCATTTTGTGTCTTGCCAATTTTTATCCAAAAACCAAAACTTGTATTTTTCCAAACTTGATTTTTCAACACATGAATAGCAATATCAAAATAAGTTTGTCTAGCAAGTTTAAAGCATGAATGTATATCTAGAACATATACTATACATATAAAACATGTAAACTTGTTTTGATCTACTATTCATGAAAACCAAAATTCAAATCATGAAACGTGTGTGTATGTGCACTTGAGCATATCAACTATACTAAGCTTTACAAATGGATCTAAACACACTATCTAAACTATGGATACTAAGTCTTCTTGATGATCTTCATCTTCAAGTTGACTTGCTCCAAAACTCCATCCATGGGCTAGGCAAAGTGTGATCTTGAAGTTTAAGCCCTGGAATCACTTGTGAAGCTTCCAAACACCTTGTTGAAGCTAATCACCAACTAATATCTTGGTTAATGATCTGAAACTTAAACAACACAAGATTATTAGTAAACATAACTACATGAGTTAATCATCATCAAAACTAGGGTGGAAGGCCTTTGGGCCAACATCTTCCCCTATTTTATGATGACAAAACTCATGGAGTTATATATGCATGGATTAAAGTTAAGCTTCAAAGAAGCTCCCTCTTAACTCATGCATAAGCAAATAAACACAATAATATGCAATGAAGGCTCTTAAACATGAATGCATAAATATGCATAAACAATAAAGGTTCTAGATACCAATGAAATGTTCAAAACAAAACATGCTCTAGATACCAATAAACATACATTAAACTATATTAAACTTAATATATGCAAAAACAAATATGCATATATAAAACTCACCAAATCTTTCTCCCCCCTTTTGTCAATCATCAACAAAGGGGTAAACATTCAAAACCATAGATAAAATGAGGGGTAAAAATCTTTCTCCCTCTTTTGTGTCAATCAAAACAATACAAACAATGTTCTCCCCCTTTTTGTCTAAAACAAAACAAAGTCAATAAGGGGTGACTACAAACATGATATCAATTGAAAAAATGTCAATGAAGCATCTTGATACCAAATGAAAATAAACAAAGATCAATAATGTTATATGCTATATACATTCATGAAGAGGAAGACGCTAAGTTAGCTTCCCTACACATATGCATTACATGAAAGATGGATGTTAAGCCCTAATTCACATAACACACATTATGTAATGAATAAGAGGAGATGTGAAGCTCCCCCTACACACGTGTACCACATAAGGAAGAGATGTTAAACTCTTCAATACACAATACACTCAACATGAATCTATATGTGGGAGAGATGTTAAGCTCTCCTTGCATATAAGAAATATAAATCAAAATTTTTGTATTTTATTTTAAACTAAATTTTTAGATACCAATTTAAAACACAAGACATCTTGATATCAATTGAAATTAAACATAATAAATTTTGAATGTCTAAACACAAATTTTGATACCAATTGTAAATGTTTTACCAATTGAAAAGATTTTACATAGAAACATTGATACCAATTGTAAGACTTATTCATTTTAAACATATGATACCAAATTCGAATTTTCAATCATAAAGTATGGGAGTATAAATACCAATTGAAAGTCAAAATCAAATTTTCTCCCCCTTTATGAAATACAAACTAAATAATGCATAGTCTTGATACCAATTTAAAAGTAATCAATTGAAACAAAATTGAAACTCAAGCACTAGCATAAACACAAACATATATATGTATGGAATATAAATACCAATAGAAATTGATATTCTTGGAATTGAAATCATACATACATACAAAACAAATATGAGTATACAAGAAGATCAAAATGATACCAATTGAAAGAGTTCAATGATACCATTACATAACAAAAAGTTCAAGTGTATACATCACATTACTATACCTCCCAATCAAGGTTCAAGTTTTAAATGATTTTCATTTTAAAGCATTTATGAACATGATCTCCCATCCATCCTCCCATTGATGGTAGGGGTTTTCAAAAATGGATTTGAAAAATAAGCTTTGTTTGAAATACTCTACCAAAGTGAAGAATACGAACTAGTTAAAATGGAAATATTTGTTAACTAGTACGAAATCCTTCAAGCAAGGAATAAACTAAAAATAATTTTCATAAAACATGAAATCCACAAGATAATCAACACTCTAATTCAATTAGGCATAAATATGACTCATGAAAACAAAACATGAGCAAGCAATAAATGTGAGTGTGCAAATAAGGTGTGAATATCATAATCATAAAAAATTTTCATTAAGCTCAATTATTCCTTAAGCATGAAAACATAAAAATCATCAAACTATTTAATCTTCAAGGCATATGTATGTCTTATACAAACTAAGGTATACATACATATCCAAACTTCAAACGAGTCCACAAAATATATGCATTAAGGCACGTGGCTCAAAAGGATAAACATGTATATCTAATAGTTTGGACAAGATAGACATATACATGAAGTTAAACAATTAAACACAAACTAAATCTTCATCAAGACAAATTTCATTTCAAGGTATATGTATGAATTGTCAACACAATAAATATACATACATATCCCTAAACACAATTGAGTCCATATATAGATTTGCATGAAAGGCAAATGACTCAAGGGGTATACATGTATATCTTAAGGTTTGGCAATACAAACATATACATGAAGTAAAACACACAATCATAAAACAAATTCAAAAATGAGAATACAAGCTTGAATGTACGAATCATCAAAACTAGACTATACTAGCACATCTAATGGGTTCAAATAAGCAATCAAGCTCATACATATATAGATTTATTTGTGGCCCACTATATGTCCAAGTATAAGTCCTAGTCTTAATGACAACTAACATCTAAACAAGTAATCTTAACAAGAAGCATTAAAAACATATTAAAAATCATCATGATAAAACTAAAACATGATTACTATGTAGATTCACATGTATTACATTCATGATGTACATTATAGCTTAAACATAAGTGAGAACACTAAGTATGATTCAAATAAGCATGTGTGTCTCAAATACTATACATGTATGTCAAGGATCTAATAAACATGGAATGAACATACTAATCCATAGACATCAAAAACATGCTATAAACAATGAATATTGAAAGCATGAAAACAATAAATAGGGTAAAGGATAGTTACCAAAACCGAAGAAGCAACTTTCTTTATCTCCAAAACATGGTGGTCCTCTCAACCAAACCTTCCCTTGAAAGTGATGCATCCAATTGATTTCCTTTAAGTCCGGAACGCATCCACTCCAAGGTGTCATTACTCTCACGTCATGTGAGAGCCCACACCTACATCAAAAATAATAAGAGAGGTGGTCTTTGGTACCCATACTCTTTTGGGTCCATGGGGTTAGTCCCTTCTCTAACCCAAACAAAATTCTTTGCTAAATTTACATTATGTAATCTATCAAAACAAAATTTAGCAAGGTGGCCCTTACGTCCACAATGTGTACAAGTGTACACATGAGCATACTTGTGATGGGTGTGTCCGTGAGGAGCATGTGTATGTCGTGGAGGGTGTGCATGCATAAAGGTTGGAACTTGTTTCTCTCGAACCAAGGATTCCAAGCGTGTGTGGTTCATGGCACATTGGCTCATAGTGGAGCCCAAACAATCAACTCTCTTCTTAAGCATGGATATATCATTGTTAATAGAAGAAGAGGTGTGGCATGCAATAGGTGAAGTGTGAGATACTACCCTAGCATGGCAAACATGTGCATCAATCTTATTTTGCAAAACAATATTTTTATCTAAACAAACATCAACTCATTTGAAATAGAAATGATTTTATTTTCAAAGTGACATTCTCCTTTAAAACAAAATCAACTTTTGAAGACAAATTTTCATTTTTCTTCAAAATAGCATGGCAGTCATTTTTAGATTTTAAAACTTCATTTTCTTTAAGTGCAAGTTCAAGTTAAGATTTCAATGAATCCCTTTCATTAGAGATCTCATCCTTCTCTTGCAAAACAATGTCAAGTCTAGCAATCAAATTTTTATTTTCATTGTTAATGCCTAGACTTTTCTTTTTCAAAACTTTATAGTTTTCTATTAATTTTTCACACACAATAGAAAGTTCTTCATTCAAAGCACGGGCATCAATATGATCATTTGAAGAACTAGCATCATCATCACTATCTAATGGAGTTTCCGAGTGTACCTCAAGGGAGTCATTCCCTTGGACCATGAAGCATTGTGAATCGGATTCTCCGCTAGATTCCTCTTCTTGGATTTGTACTTGAAGCTCGGAGGTGGTGGTTGTTGTCAATTTGTTCCACACTACAAAAGCGGAATCAAAGTTAGAAACACGTAAAAGATAATCTTTAGATAATGTGCTTCTAATGGCCTCAAGGGCTTGTGCATGGCCCCTATATGATTGCTATCACTAAGGAAGGATTCCTTGGTAATGGCAAGGTAAACTTTATGACCTAGGGTTTGTAAATAAACGGTCATCCTAATCTTCCAAACATGAATTTTGGAAGGGTCAAACATAGCTGGGGTCATGAAGGCCATGGTAAACTATATGTGTGCAAACAAGCAAATGCAAACAATAGATTAGCAAGCAAATGGATCTCACTCCTAGGATATTAAGCCTAATATCAGGAGCACTAGCTCTGATACCAATTGAAAAAGCACCTAGAGGGGGGTGAATAGGTGTAAGTGCTAATCTAGAACTAAATGCAATACTATGTGCGCTAAATGCGGAAGCTAATGCAAATCTTGCAACACACTTAGTACAATCAACAAGTATAGCCGAATTCCCCGTGAAGGGCTCTGAACTAACTCCTCTTGATTCTCCTTGAATGGGTTGAGGTGCTATGTGAAGCTCTTGTTGATTAGGTACAAGTGAGGCACACACAAACAACCAAGCATATAAGAATGAATAGCAATATGAAATAATGCAAGGCAATATGAAATATGCTCAGCACAAGCAAGTATGATATATGATATGAAGTATGATGCTTTGCACAAATGTAAAGAGAGAGTTTAGAGACAAGTGGATCAAACGCAAAGTCCAAGATATGTTTTGAGGTTCGAGCACCTTGCTCTACATCCCCGCCTACACCACCGTGTAGGATTTCCAATCCACTATAGGAGTACCGAACTCCTCTCTCAACCTTACAAAGCCACCGAGGCTATACAACCACAATCCACCTCTACCGAAGAGGGATAAGGCCCCTAGCCAATACAAACACAATCACCTCTACCGAAGAGGGATCCAAACACAATACCACTCCGATCAACCTCTACCAAAGAGGGATACAACAAAAGCAAGGAGGGTTTACAACTTAGAGGCTTAACCTCAAACACTTCTCTTTTTCTCTCTTTTTCCACAAAAACAAGATCCTAAATAGATTAGGATAGTATGATAGCTCAAGTGTGGAAACAAGGTGTTTTTGAAACAAGCAACAAAGAAAAACTAATTGGGAAGTCTCTTGTAAATGATAGAAAATGCAAGATCAAATCAAAATCCCAAAACCTAGTTTTCTTTGATTTTCTAAAAACCCAAAACAATAAAGATGAGAAGTTTTAAAGCCCAAAAACTCTTTTTAAAACTCTTTTAAACACTTCAGAAAACTGGAATTTTTTCTCTTAAAAATCTTGGCCAAAATCCCCAAAGAGATGGGGTTTATATAGGCCCATCAGAAAACTAGCCGTTAGGCTGAGCTGGCAGCCTGACAGGCTGACGGTCGACCGGCCCGGTCGACCGCCAACGGTCAGAATTATGACCGTTGGGCAACTGCGGTCGACCGCCCGGTCGACCCAAACAAACAGAGAGCTCTGCTCTCATCCCGGTCGACCGGCCCGGCGACCGCCCCAGTGACTCAACGTGCACAATCTGTGCACGTCGGTCGACCGGCCCGGTCGATCGACTTCAGCCAAGTCTGGAACAACAATCTGATTCAGAAAAACATGTTAAAATATTTTCTAAAAATCTTTTAACACTTCTAAAAATCCACAAAAACTTGTTTTATCATTTTATATTAAAACTCAAACAAGTGATAAAAATTTCAAGACATATATCAATCATATCAATTCATTTTTGTGTCTTGCCAATTTTTATCCAAAAACCAAAACTTGTATTTTTCCAAACTTGATTTTTCAACACATGAATAGCAATATCAAAATAAGTTTGTCTAGCAAGTTTAAAGCATGAATGTATATCTAGAACATATACTATACATATAAAACATGTAAACTTGTTTTGATCTACTATTCATGAAAACCAAAATCCAAATCATGAAACGTGTGTGTATGTGCACTTGAGCATATCAACTATACTAAGCTTTACAAATGGATCTAAACACACTATCTAAACTATGGATACCTAAGTCTTCTTGATGATCTTCATCTTCAAGTTGACTTGCTCCAAAACTCCATCCATGTGCTAGGCAAAGTGTGATCTTGAAGCTTAAGCCCTGGAATCACTTGTGAAGCTTCCAAACACCTTGTTGAAGCTAATCACCAACTAATATCTTGGTTAATGATCTGAAACTTAAACAACACAAGATTATTAGTAAACATAACTACATGAGTTAATCATCATCAAAACTAGGGTGGAAGGCCTTTGGGCCAACACATATATCATAAACATGCTTGTATGTATATATATATATATATATCGTATATCGTATCACACTTCAAGTGCTACATAGATAAACTCGTAAACATACACACATCATATAATATTCTATTATCTCCTATATAAGGCAGAGTTCTACAGTTCTACATCAAGAACAAGCATATAACATTATGCATTTGAATAAGCACATCTTTACTTCATAACATACGACCTTTCGTTTAACAACACATAAAGTCATACCCCGTCTTCACACCTACACCTCCCGCTGGCCCCTTCTTTCGAAATATATGTATATAAAACAACCACACTGTCTTCCCCCTCCTACCAGCTCCCGCCGGCCCCTTCCTTCATATAAATTTTATATATATATATATATATATATATATATATATATATATATATATATATATATATATATATATATATATATATATATATATTGTTGGCCCAAGGTTACAATCACCCATGTTTAGTGTGTTTTGATGATTACAAAACATATTAGTTATTTGTACTAATATTGTTTATTGTTTAAGTGTGTTTCAGGGTTCTAACTCTACTAAAAGGTTTACACCCTAAAAGAAAGTGTTTTGGACTCAAGTCAACTCAAAGTGGGCTCAAGACTCAAGTGTTGAAGACCTTGATGGTGAAAAAAACCCCCTTGAAGAGCTTGTAGTACTTAGAACCAATGTAAGAATTAGAATGTTAAAGTTTGAGTGTTGGATATTGGCTCTAAGATACACATACACAATTTGGTTTTGTTAAAATGTGAGTCTTGTATTTAAGTTTTCATGTTTTAAATTTGGTTTCATGCCTTAGTAGATATTTACATGACCCTAAGTTTTACAAAATATATATCATGTTTAGATCATGTTTATATACTCCTACTAGCATGTTACTTAAGTTTGTTCAAACCCAAAACTATTTTACAAAAGTTTTCTAGTCAGAAAAATACTGTTTTTCCCAGTTTCAGGCTGACCGGCCGACCGCCCGGTCGACCGGCGCCAGTGCCAGGACGTGCACGTTTGTGCACGTCTGTCGGTCGACAGCCCCAGTCGACCGACTGAAAGCAGGTCAGCTCTCGGTTTGTTTGGGTCGACCGCCCGGTCGACGCATTAAGGAAACTGTGTTTCCTTTGAAGGAGACGGTCGACCGAGCGATCGACCGGAGCTCAACGGCTCTTTGCCAACAAGGCAAACGGTCGACCGGCCGGTCGACCGCTACGCCTGCAAGAGCCCAACGGCTCTTTCCTCTTTGGTGCAATTCTGAAATCTGTTTTTATTTCTGTTTTAACAGACTTTTTGAGAGTTGTTGGAGATCTTTTTCAGGTCAAATTAGGTGTAAAGAAAATGTTTTTAACCTATTCTCTCCCTATAAATAGAGAGAAATAGGTCTTTACTATTTACCTAGAAAATTCCTCAAGTTTTCAAAGAGAAAAGAAAAGTGTTTAAGCTCTCCATTTCCAAGTCTTTCTTGAGCAAGTTTTCAGTTGTGTTTCCTTGCAATAATCATCACTACAACTGAGTTTTCTCACTACACTTCTTAGAGCCAAAAATCCTTTACTCATACTATAGAGAAGGTGTAAAAGAGTGAGAGATTGTAAAAGAGTTTGAGAAAGAGTTTTGTGATCTTGTGGAGATCACTATTGTTCTTGTGATCCTTCTTCTTGTGGAGACACCTCTTTGGTAGAGGTTATGTAAGAGCTCGGTGCTCGGGTCTTCGGTAGACCATTGTAAGGCGTCCTCGGTGGATAGTGGAAACCCTTCACGGAGGTGAAGGCGGGGAGTAGAGCGGTGGCTCGAACCTCGAAACAAACATCTTGTGTTTGCGATTGCCTTGTGTCCATTCTTGCTTAAATTTCTCTTGCACTATATTGCTTTCAATTACTTGCTTGTGATCTTGTTTCTTTCTTTGTGTTATTACTTCAAGCTTGTGATACTTGTGATATTTGTGTACATCTCACTATTCATCCATCATACTTTGCCTTGATCGATCATATCTCATACAACAAGGTTGCATTGCGCACCTCTAACCCATTCAAGGGGAATATGGAGGAAGGAGTTCAGAACCTCTCACGGGGTATTCGGCTCTTAGTCTTGTTTTGAGAGATCGTTGCATCATTCATCATACTTAGTTTTAAAAAGATCATTAGATTAGCAATTACACCTATTCACCCCCCTCTAGGTGTTTTTCAATTGGTATCAGAGCTTGGACTCTAGGATTTGGCTTAACAACCTTAGAGAGATCCTAATTTTGCTAATCATTTCATTCATACTCACTTTGTACACATGGCCGATAGTATTAAGCCCCCCCCCCCAAGGTTTGATGGACTTAACTTTCCCATATGGAAGGTTAAGATGACCGTTTTCTTGCAATCTCTAGGAAGTCGAGTTGCAAAGGCCGTAACCAAACCCTTTAGTGCTCCCACCGGTGATGAGTCCACTTGGTCCGAAATTGAGACCAAAGAATTTGATGCTAACTCTAGGGCACACTATGCATTACTCCAAGCACTTAATGATGATGATATTGCTAGAGTAATACATTGTAAATCCGCATTTGAAATTTGGTCACATTTGATTGTTACACATGAGGGGACCTCACAAGTGAAGAGGGCTAAGATAGACCTTCTTCGGTCCCAATATGAGAACTTTGCATGCAAGAAAATGAAACCATAGATGATATGGTTACAAAATTTACTAAGATTACTAATGGACTTTCTTCTCTAGGTGATGGCATTGATAATGATCAAAGAGTTAGAAAGATCATCCGGGCTCTTCCTCCTTCATGGGAAGTAAAAGCAACAACCTTGAAGGAACTCAATGACAAGGAGGAGATGGAACTTATAGGTCTCATTGGGAACCTCAAAACCCATGAGATGGAAAGAAAAGCAAGGGAGGACATGGCTCCTTCGAGGAAGAAAACTATAGCCTTCAAGAGTCAATCCACACACTCCGACGAAGATGATGAAGAAGAAGATGACGAAGAGCTCTCACTTCTTGTGAAGAACGTTCGGAGGATGTACAATAAGGCTAAGTTCCAAGGAAGAAGGAGATGGCAAGGAGGCAAAGAAGAAAGAAAGATTATTTGCTTCAATTGCCAAAGACCGGGACACATTGTTGCGGAGTGCCCGGATAAAGTGAAGCCCTCCACCTCAAAGAAGCCTTACAAGAAGAAGGCAATGAAAGCTACATGGGATTCCGAGAGCGAATCCGAGGAGGAGATTGATACCGCCAACATGTGCTTCATGGCAAATGAAAGCACAAGCAAGGTAACCCCTTCCACTTCTCTTAATGATGAACTTTTCATGGATGAACTAGGAGAAGCTTTTGTAGAATTATCACATAATTATGATTCCCTAAAGAAAAAGTATTTAAAAATGAAAAAGGAAAATGAATCTCTTAATCTTCAAGTCTTTACTATTTCTAAAGAAAAAGATGAATTACTTTCCACTCTTGTTTCCACTCAAAAAGATTTTGACAAGTATAAGATTTCTTGTAAAGGCAAGTCCCCACAAATTGATTCTAATGAGATTACTTTGCTTAAAGAAAGAATAGACTCATTAGGAATTGTTTTGAAAAATTGTGAGTTTGATAAGAAGAAGATAGAGGGCATGTTTCCTAAGAAACAAGCCCCTAAGAAAAATGTTCACCATGCTCATGTTCATACCACACAACCTATACATCGTGGCAAACCCCCAAAGCATGCTCACACTTCACACACACATCATGCATTCATGTATGGAAGAGTGTTCTCATGTTCACATTGTGGGCGGAAAGGACACTTAGCCAATTTTTGCTATGATAGACTAAGTGCATCTTTTCATAATGTTTGGGTTCGAAACACTAACTTTCAAGGACCCAAGAAAGTTTGGGTACCAAAGTCAACAATTTTGTTAAATGATATAGGTACCTTCCAAAGCCCAACGACGTAGAGGATTGTGGTATCTTGATAGTGGTTGCTCAAGGCACATGACTTGGGACATCAACAACTTTGCAACCCTATCAAGATACCATGAAGGTGGCACCGTCACCTTCGGAGATGATGCCAAGGGTAAAATCATCGGTATTGGTAATGTAAAACTCGGCACATCCCTTTTAATTGAGAATGTAGTTTTAGTTGATGGCCTCAAGCATAACCTCTTGAGTGTTAGTCAACTTTGTGACAAAGGTTTTGATGTTGTTTTTGATAATGTAGTTTGTAAAGTAATTGATAGAATTTCTAATACTTGTGTGTTTTCTGGTTTTCGTGAAAGTAATGTTTATATGATAGATATGTCTAATATGTCTTGTAATATTACTTGTTTAAAAGCCCTCAATGATGACTCTTGGTTGTGGCATAGAAGATTAGGCCATATTTCTTTTGACCATATATCTAGGTTAAACACAAAGGAAATGGTGAAAGGTATTCCTTGTTTGAATTTTGAAAAGGATAGAGTTTGTGACGCATGTCAATTTGGGAAACAAACTAAGTCTTCTTTCAAGTCAATTAAGGATATCATGACATCACGTCCTTTGGAGTTAATTCATATGGATCTATTTGGCCCTACACAAACCAAAAGTCTAAGTGGGAGTAGATTTGCATTTGTATTGGTTGATAACTTTTCACGATTTACTTGGGTTTTCTTTCTTGAACACAAAAATCAAGCCTTTTCACATTTTTAAGCCTTTAAGAAAAGAGTTGAAAAGGAAAAAGATACTTCAATTTTAAGAATAAGAAGTGATAGAGGAGGTGAGTTCATTAACCTACCCTTTATCACTTTTTGTGAAGAACATGGAATTAAGCATGAACTCTCTTGTCCTAGAACTCCACAACAAAATGGAGTAGTTGAACGGAAAAATCGAACTTTACAAGAGATGGCTAGGACAATGCTAAGTGAATATGGTCTACCACATTATTTGTGGGCCGAGGCCGTTAATACATCATGCTATATATCAAATCGTGTTTTCTTGTGTAAAAATACTACAAAAACTTCTTTTGAAATGTACTTTTCTAGAAAACCAAATGTTTCATATTTCAAGGTTTTTGGATGCAAATGTTTTGTTTTAAATACAAAAGATAATTTAGGAAAATTTGATGCTAAAGCTTATGAGGCAATTTTGTGGGTTATTCTTATACAAGTAAAGCTTATAGAATCTTCAATAGATTATCTTTGACTATTGAGGAATCTATACATGTTAAATTTGAAGAATCTAACTTGTTTGTTAAGAATGTTGTAGAAATAGATGCTTTGCATGAAGGCTTGGAGAAATTGACCTTGGAGGATATAACTACTATGGGAGACAAGCCAAAGGATGATGAAGGAAGTGAAGCTAAAGTAGACGAGGCTCAAAGAAATGAAATTCAATTAATTGAAGTGGAGCCTACTCAACAACTTCCAAAGGATTGGAGATACAATCCATATCATCCCAAGGACCTCGTCATAGGTGAAGTATCAAAAGGGGTAACCACTCGCTCTAAACTTCATGATTATTGTGAAAATTTTGCATTTATTTCTCATGTTGAACCCAAGAACGTCCTCGAAGCCGAGGCCGATTCATATTGGTTGCTAGCCATGCAAGAGGAACTCAATCAATTTGAGCGCAACCAAGTTTGGCACCTTGTTCCTAGGCCCCACGATAGACCAACAATTGGTACTAAGTGGATCTTTAAGAACAAGTTGGATGAATCGGGTAACGTTGTTAGGAATAAAGCTAGGTTAGTTGCCCAAGGTTACACTCAAATCGAAGGAATCGATTTTGAAGAAACCTTTGCACCCGTAGCACGGCTTGAAGCCATACGGATGACACTAGCATTTGCCTCATATAAGATTTTAAATTGTTTCAAATGGATGTTAAAAGTGCTTTTCTAAATAGTTTTATTGAAGAGGAGGTGTATGTTGAACAACCCCCCGGGTTTGTTGACCATACACATCCGGATTTTGTGTTTAAATTAGATAAAGCTCTTTATGGTTTAAAACAAGCCCCTAGGACTTGGTATGAAAGACTTTCTTCATTTTTAATTTCAAATGGTTTTAAGAAAGGTAAAATTGACACAACTTTGTTTACAAAACATGTAGAAAAAGATATTCTTATTGTGCAAATTTATGTTGATGACATTATTTTTGGTTCTACTAATGAATCTCTTTGCCAAGCTTTTGAATCATGCATGAAGGAAGAATTTGAAATGTCTATGATGGGGGAACTCAACTATTTCCTTGGACTCCAAATCAAGCAAAGGAAGGATGGGATCTTCATCAATCAAGTCAAGTACACAAAGGAACTAATCAAAAGGTTCGGGCTTGAAGGATCTAAAGTAAGCAAAACTCCCATGGCAACAACTACCAAGCTTGACAAGGATGAACAAGGTAAAAGTGTAGACATTAAGCTTTATCGTAGCATGATTGGTAGTTTATTGTATTTAACGGCTAGTAGGCCGGATATTATGTTTTCCGTTTGTCTTTGTGCACGTTTTCAATCTTGTCCTAAAGAGTCTCACATAATTGCGGTTAAACGCATAATTAGATACCTTAAGGGCACTATTGAAATGGGTTTGTGGTATCCGAAAACCGGTCAATTTTCTATGACTAGTTTTTCGGATGCCGACTATGCGGGTTGTAGGGTAGATAGGAAGAGCACAAGTAGAACATGTCAATTCTTAGGTAATTGTCTTGTATCTTGGTCTTCCAAAAAGCAAAATTCGGTAGCCCTTTCAACCGCCGAGGCGGAGTATGTTGCGGCCGGAGCTTGTTGTGCACAAGTTCTTTGGATGAAACATACTCTCCTTGACTATGATTTACACTTTGATCATGTTGAAATATTTTGTGATAATACTAGTACTATTCACATGACAAAGAATGCAAATCAACATAGTAAAACCAAACACATTGACATTAGGTATCACTTTCTTAGAGATCATTATGAGAAAGGTGATATTGATATTGATTATGTTTCTACCGATTTTCAACTTGCCGATATTTTTACTAAACCATTAGATTATGCTAGATTCTCTTTTATTTGTGGTGAGTTGAATGTTTGCATTATGGATTCTTAAAGAAAAATTTCTTTTGTTTTTGTTTAACCCTTTTTGATGTATGACAAAAAGGGGGAGAAAGAGTATAAGTTTGATTGTTGCTTATTGTTTATTATTTAAGTTTTTGACAAAACTATTGTGTTTTCAATGCTTCATGTATTTTACTCATTGCCACTCTTTATACATAGCATTGTTTGAGGGGGAGCTTTCCAAGCTCTTCTTCCATTTTTATTTAAATAACTTATATGTTTGTCATCATCAAAAAGGAAGAGATTGTTGGCCCAAGGTTACAATCACCCATGTTTAGTGTGTTTTGATGATTACAAAACATATTAGTTATTTGTACTAATATTGTTTATTGTTTAAGTGTGTTTCAGGGTTCTAACTCTACTAAAAGGTTTACACCCTAAAAGAAAGTGTTTTGGACTCAAGTCAACTCAAAGTGGGCTCAAGACTCAAGTGTTGAAGACCTTGATGGTGAAAAAAACCCCCTTGAAGAGCTTGTAGTACTTAGAACCAATGTAAGAATTAGAATGTTAAAGTTTGAGTGTTGGATATTGGCTCTAGGATACACATACACAATTTGGTTTTGTTAAAATGTGAGTCTTGTATTTAAGTTTTCATGTTTTAAATTTGGTTTCATGCCTTAGTAGATATTTACATGACCCTAAGTTTTACAAAATATATATCATGTTTAGATCATGTTTATATACTCCTACTAGCATGTTACTTAAGTTTGTTCAAACCCAAAAACTATTTTACAAAAGTTTTCTAGTCAGAAAAATACTGTTTTTCCCAGTTTCAGGCTGACCGGCCGACCGCCCGGTCGACCGGCGCCAGTGCCAGGACGTGCACGTTTGTGCACGTCTGTCGGTCGACAGCCCCAGTCGACCGACTGAAAGCAGGTCAGCTCTCGGTTTGTTTGGGTCGACCGCCCGGTCGACCGCATTAAGGAAACTGTGTTTCCTTTGAAGGAGACGGTCGACCGAGCGGTCGACCGGAGCTCAACGGCTCTTTGCCAACAAGGCAAACGGTCGACCGGCCGGTCGACCGCTACGCCTGCAAGAGCCCAACAGCTCTTTCCTCTTTGGTGCAATTCTGAAATCTGTTTTTATTTTCTGTTTTAACAGACTTTTTGAGAGTTGTTGGAGATCTTTTTCAGGTCAAATTAGGTGTAAAGAAAATGTTTTTAACCTATTCTCTCCCTATAAATAGAGAGAAATAGGTCTTTACTATTTACCTAGAAAATTCCTCAAGTTTTCAAAGAGAAAAGAAAAGTGTTTAAGCTCTCCATTTCCAAGTCTTTCTTGAGCAAGTTTTCAGTTGTGTTTCCTTGCAATAATCATCACTACAACTGAGTTTTTCTCACTACACTTCTTAGAGCCAAAAATCCTTTACTCATACTATAGAGAAGGTGTAAAAGAGTGAGAGATTGTAAAAGAGTTTGAGAAAGAGTTTTGTGATCTTGTGGTGATCACTATTGTTCTTGTGATCCTTCTTCTTGTGGAGACACCTCTTCGGTAGAGGTTATTGTAAGAGCTCGGTGCTCGGGTCTTCGGTAAACCATTGTAAGGCGTCCTCGGTGGATAGTGGAAACCCTTCACGGAGGTGAAGGCGGGGAGTAGAGCGGTGGCTCGAACCTCGAAACAAACATCTTGTGGTTGTGATTGCCTTGTGTCTATTCTTGCTTAAATTTCTCTTGCACTATATTGCTTTCAATTACTTGCTTGTGATCTTGTTTCTTTCTTTGTGCTATTACTTCAAGCTTGTGATACTTGTGATATTTGTGTGCATCTCACTATTCATCCATCATATTTTGCCTTGATCGATCATATCTCATACAATAAGGTTGCATTGCACACCTCTAACCCATTCAAGGGGAATTGGGAGGAAGGAGTTCAGAACCTCTCACGGGGTATTCGGCTCTTAGTCTTGTTTTGAGAGATCGTTGCATCATTCATCATACTTAGTTTTAAAAAGATCATTAGATTAGCAATTACACCTATTCACCCCCCTCTAGGTGTTTTTCATATATATATATATATATATATATATATATATATATATATATATATATATATATAGAAACACAACATG
Organism: Agave tequilana; assembly: GCA_038442645.1. Taxonomy (NCBI): domain Eukaryota; kingdom Viridiplantae; phylum Streptophyta; class Magnoliopsida; order Asparagales; family Asparagaceae; genus Agave; species Agave tequilana. The sequence continues at coordinate 102,914 of JAVJIF010011656.1, read as the reverse complement.
TACGTACAATTACTACATGAAGCCAAAATATTACAAACCATCATGTTCACATATGTTCGAGTTTACTTATAACAACAAGTTCAACTTACCCGGTCTTTTACTTAAATTCTCAAACATGCATCACACACATATCATTAATTTATTAGGATTGTGATCAACAACACAATTAACAACCATACTCAATCATGTATGTAATCATATATCAACAACTATATCAATCACTAGCCGTAATAATCTATTCATCATCTCAAATTCATAGGTTACTAAGGTAATTCTTGAGGGGACGCTTACAACTCTTTATAGCCACATGGCTTATTATACTAGATGCATATTATCATTAATATAGATATAACGCTATTTTATATATCACTTGTTATACCAAAAAGGAAGCAACTTTTCATGGCTTACTGTTCTCTCAATTTATTAATTTGCTTTCCAACATTATATCTGTAAAATTTATTGTAAAACCAATTTGAAAACTTATTTTATTTTAGTTAATTTGTCTATGACCACTCTCTTACAAACAAAGTGGTGAAGGCTTCTCTTTTACCTTATAAAGCTATATATGCGTATATATGATATGTGTATTTTCTATATGATACTCTAAGTGGGTTAGAATTTGTTCATAGGAAAAAGAATAATCTCGTCACAGTTACCGTCTAACCCATGGCGTATTGCAAGACATTACACCTACGTCTATACTTCTTAATGGTGTAACAACTACTTAACCCAAATTCTTGTGCGTGTCTCATATATCTATATACATATACATTTATCAGGTTAGTGTCATGCTACTAATGATACTTTATTCAACTATCAATCTTCCTAAATATTCCATCATTATTAACTAACGTATTAATCGATGGTTGAAATAATGATTTAACTACACTGTTGTTATACCAATTAGCTGCCTTTTCTAATTGAAGCTTAGTTCTTTCTAAATCTAACATAATTTTATATATCGTTCAAGTGTCATACAAGGATTTGATACCTGACTTGTTAGAACTAGTTCATAGGCTCACTTTACAGTATCGATCACAGGCTTGAAATAAATTATCCTAAACCAACGAAAGGAGAGCAGCTTTATAAAACACAATATATAATATCCAATATAAGTGGGCGAATACGTGCAGTATTCATGGGAGTGTAACCAGTCACCGGACGATTTCCACTTACTGAAGTAGAGAATGCGAAATTGTTATAAATTTATCATGACAAGGCCTAAGAAAAAATTGTTACTAATACCATTTCAATAGGACCAAGGATTCATTTACTGCACTGCTGGTCAAACCCAGATGAAGAAAAGTATTCTAACGGAGTCTATAAAGATAAACTTGGGCATTTATACATAAACCTTCGACGACATTCTCAAGAAAATAATGAACAGACGTTAATCATGAGCTTTAATCTTTTAGGGGAGTATTTGAAAACTATTAAATATAGGTCAGCCAGACTTCCTATATTAGAGAAACTTGCATTATTAATTTAAGCTTTTAACTATTTCTATTTTACGGCACTCAATAGGATTATTCAGGTTGTTATCAAAACAATTAATAAGTCAATGAATGCTATGTCACACCAGGAACATAAATCTTATAAACCGTGGAATGTTCCAAGTCTGTCTATCATATATGTATTGATGGTAGTTAGTAGGGGTTCCGAGCGATTTAAAGTAATGGTGAAAGACTATTAAATATTTCATTATTCCTAATATTCCAAATCTTGTATCTCAATTTCTTGACTTGGCTAAAAATATTTGAATTACCCCAGTTCGCAAGTTAATTTATAATTCAGTGCCACCCTTCACTTCAATGCCTCGATCATTTCAATAGTTCTGAAATTCAATTAAAAGTCCACACTAAACCTCTTAATCAAGAGCAACGTGTGCAACAATCATGCATGATTAATAAATAACCTACATTTATCACAACCTAATAACATAATTTATAATTGAACTCCTAATTATAGGATTAGCATTTTTTTATAAGTATCTGATCCCAATTATGATATATCATACTTGGCGTACGCCTTCTTCTTGATTAACGGTTACATGATCGTAACCCACATATAGTTAGCTTATCAATGGTAACTAGTTTACAATAATAGTACTAGATCGTGGTCCATACCTTACTACAAAATTCTAAATTCATAGATTACACCAATGAATTCTAATAACAACTTTCAATTTACTCGTAGTGCTTAGACGAAAATCCATATCACATACATCCAAATGTGATGCGATATAAACCAGTGATAGGTAGACTCTTACAGCTTTATATACCTTTCACACAGTAGATCACATACTATAACTAGTTTGATTTAGTAGTGATCTTTAGTCATGAACTTGCTCTTTAAATACCCTTCGTGGTTCAGTCTTTTCGGACAACCAATTGAGTTTTTATAATAACTTTTATTTTACATATTGAAATAAAACAGGGAAAGATTTATTATAAACTAGACTTCACTACCTTTCCAATGATATATTACATGATAGATTTTATTTAACTAAACCGCTCCAAATATTCAGAACTCATCAGCTGTGAATGGGTTCTGCAGCATGACAGTTTTGACCAACATGCAATGTTTCAGTCATAATTTAAGGTACAGGTATCCAATAAGGACATGGTATGAATCGTTGGAATGTAGACTCGATTGTCTTTTCAACGGTATATAACATATCTATTTCTCTTAATACACTGAGTAATTAAATTCGAATTTACAGGTTATAAAAAAAAACTGGACAGCTTTGAACACCCATTTCTAAAATGTGAAATTTGATTTTTTTTCTCAAAAAGGCTTGAAAACTCCCTCACCTTGCTGCCCGCCGCCGTCCGCGTCTCGACCAGCCGCCACCGGTCATCTCTGGTTGTCGCCCCTGCTGCTGTTGTTGTCGCGGCCTAGATCCAAGAGGGGGGAGAGAGAGAGTGAGAAAAGAAGAGATTGAGAGGAAGTGATTTGAGTTTTGTGGGGAAAATTTATTGCTCAATTCTTTTAGGAATTTTGGGTCTCAAGTTTTCAGATCTGAGGGAGTGAGATGGGGAGGAGAAAATGAGGCTCTCCTTATCGATTTTTCTTTTCTTTTTAACACTAAATGTATATTTAATTAATCACCTTCGTCCATGTGTCGTATTAATACTCTCTCCCTTTGCCACCTCTCCTTCATCAAGCTTAAGAAAAATCTCAACCTTCTATCTTATCCTCATCAACCTCAATTCAATCCTAGCCTTTCATCCAATATGAATGCGCCTCTTAATAGATCAAACTTTCACTTATATCTTTATTTATTTATTTTTATTTGATTTCTTCATGAAACATAGCTAAATATTAGCATATATTTATTACTCATATACACATATATAATAACTCATATACATGCATAATTAATTTATTTTACATCTTACTAATACAAATACTTTTATGTATTTTCATGTATACACATGGACCAATAGCTATTCACATATATATATGAATAATTTATATCACTTTACTTTTCATACACAAAATGTTTTAATTATTTGTGTATATATATAATTCTCCCACTTTAAAAAATGTAAATTTGGTAATCACACTAATTATCTAAGATAAGTATCATAAATATCATAAATTATCAGGATACTAGGGTGAAAATCTATTAAGATATTAATTCAGTATTTAATAACCCGGATATTACACATCCTAAGTCTCAGATCCTATACACCATGTGATCGTGATGTAGTTTTTAGGCTTGAGAATATTTGACTCCAACTTTCATACTTCTTTTGTAGTGATTTTTTTTTCTACTTTAAATATTTTTAACTATCTTTCGCGTAAATACCAAGGCTTCCTGAGGCCAAGACACCTAACTAATTGATAATCAAAATTGTTAGGTTTTTAAAGTGTCTCATTCTATTAGGCTTTCTCAGCTACCCATGTAACGAGTTTGAGTGAATGCTTCCAAACCAGATGACCTTAGAGCTGAGGCCAAAGTTTTTAAAGTGTAGAAACATTTTTAACTATCTTTCGTGTAAATACCAAAGTTTTCTGAGGCCAAAACACTTTTAGCTAATTGATAATCAAAATTGTTAGATTTTCTAAAGTGTCTTGTTATATTAGGTTTTCTCAGCTACCGATGTAACGAGCGTAAGGTCAATGCTTCTAAACCATATGGCCTCGAGGCATTAAGTGTAAAAAAACTCCTACGAACTTAATTACTAAGCAACTGAAGCCACAAGACAAGACTTAATTAATAGTTTTCTTTTTTTCTTTTTTTTTGAAGTATTCTAGTTTTTGTCAATATCCCAAGCTCTTGAACTAATGGTGTACGTGTTGTTGGGTACACAATTACTTAAACTAAGTTTAGATGGTATGTCAGTTTTTAAATTCTACTCTTTATTTTAAGATTCTACGACTCTCATCTCGATTTCACCATTAAACTCACGCATGAATCCTTATCCGCCTACAAACTTGCTAACTATTTGCAAAAAAAATTCAAATTTTTATTATAAGGACTCCAAAACACCTAAAAGAAAAGAAGATAAAACAAAAACCCTAAATTAAAACAAAATAACAAAGACCCCTAAAAAAGAAAGATGTGATTCTCTCCCACACCTAAATTGTGTCATGTCGTCGTGCACGCACATAAATACAGAGATAGAAAGAATATAGCATATAATACACACATCTAAATACATGCACAACATCATGATGATCGCAATCCAAGCATATAAAAGATATAAAAAATGTAACAATATACTAGAATTAGAAATACTCACAGTGCCATAGAAAATTCAGCTTCCGAAGCAACAAAAGCACTTCCTGTGTGTGGTGGATGCATCTGAATTTATCCTGTATCACTTATAATATTTAGCAAAAGGTTAGAGAAAAAGATACATAAAAGACTCACTAACACTAACCACACGGACTCGACTAAGTAAAAGAAAAATAAAGACTCACAAATTAAAAGAAAAATAAAACAAATATATACAACTCCACGTCTCCCCCACACCTAGAGCTTTCTAGGTTATTTTCTCAAGCTCGCTTTTCATCATTTCAATGTGTTCTCTTCACCGGACAAATTGGAGAAGTTAATCTCTTTGTCATCTTAATTTCATCTTCTCCAATTTGGTCTTTACCTTCCTCAATCTCCTCCAACTCTTCTCCCCGGTTTTTACTACTCACACCAATATCATCATCACCCAACTCAATTAGAGTATCTACAACATGATAGCCGAAAAACTTGAGCACATCCTCAAATACCACCTCAAAATTTTGATCAATAATTTTCTTAGGAGGTGTGTAATAGACCAAAGCATCCCTAGTTGATTCATCCAAACAAATCAATTTGTCTTCAAAGAGGTTTTCAAAGCTTTGGTCAATCAAAGATTCTTGAATGTTATTTTCAGAAGATTGATCATTAGTTGGCTCATCAAAAGTGAATATACTTAAGTCAAGCTTTTCTCAAAGGGATCTCTACACTTAAGATTCTCAACACATGTCTTCTCACCAATAGGATCACACTCATCCTTAAACATCAAGAAACAAAGGCTCATCATTCATACTTACATCCTCACAATTATAATCAATGTGTTCTCTTTTCTCCACGTGTTTGGATGAAATTTTCTGCTCCTCAACACTTATCTTTTCACAAAATTTATTAATTCATTCTCAAATTTTTTTTATCAAGAAGCAAAAGTTCATTCTCAACGGATTCGTCCTCACAAACATATCAACGCGCTCAAAAGAGGGTGTATGTATGACCAAATCATCCCTAAATAATTCATCCAAACACATAAGGTTATCATCAAATTTGCACGCTTTATGCACATTTATAACTTCCTCAACAGGCTTCTCATATTCAAACTCGTGAAATGATGGAATAGACTCGAAGGGTATCTCGATGGAATTAGTAGATATGTCAAATATGGCCATCAATTTGCTCTTCGGATTTCAAAGTATGAAGTTCGTTCACTTGATAAAAATGAATGTGCTCTTGAATTGAAGTGGTTTGAATCGGTGTTGGCTCAGAAACAGATTGATCATGAAGTGCCTCTCTTTTCTTTCTCTCACTAGTCATAATAGCCATTTGATCATCTATATAATCTAAGGCCTGAGAACTGAATTTTTCAAATTGAGTGTAGATTATTGGAAGAAAGCTACTTGAATTTCAAATTCTTTTAGAGCCTCTAAACTTTTCTCTAAAGTGCTTTTAGGTTCCTCATGCTCATTATCCTCCAAGATGGAGGTAATTGTTCAGTGTAGGACCAGATTGATGAATAATTTAGACGTGATTGATCTCATGAGAGATTTGGGTGGTTCCAACATTTCACAGTAAAATTTGAGGGATAAAGTTCGCTCACAGGTCCTTAAAATGTGTGGACTTGATATTAACCTAGTTCTAACCACGGTTCAAAGACTCGGCTGAGTAGGAGACGAGTCGGCCGAGTCGTATCCGTCTCATCCCACTTCGAGACGAGTTCGAGTCACGAGTCGGTCGACTCAACTCAGAGGAGACTGACTAGGCCGAGAATCGGAATTGACTCAGTCGATTCGGCATTATGATGATAATTTTGTGCCTCATCGCAATTCAATGTGGAAATAACTACATTAGCATGTATTTATGAATGTAGTTTGTTCAATTTACTATATTGTGCATGTATTTTGATATGATTCTACCGACGACGCGTGTATTTATACTTTCGCTTTATGTTTAGTGTGCTAGGTGATATATTTTGGACATGTGATACATAAATGTGGATGTCTACATTTTTTAGATTTATCGTGATTTTTTCAGAATTTTTTAGCTTTCTATGTAGCGTTTTGCGCGTATCGCCCGATACCGATCCGAGTCGCCGAGACCGATCCGTCTCAGTGCCCGCTGAGTCGGCGGCCGAGACCGCGACTGTGAACCATAGTTCTAACGAAAGCCTTATCGAAAGGCACTGATCTGGAGGATGAGATGAATTATGACAGTGATGACACCAAACAGAAGAATAACATGTAAAAGATGAGATAGTGGGATGGTTGTAGTCATGAAAACTCGGAAGAGAGGTTGGTAGATGAAAAAGAACGAATGGTAGTTGCGACAGGAGTAGCAGGAATAATAGTCGTTTCAACTGGGAAAACAACACTAAACTCCTTAATCACAGGAGTGACTTTTAGAAAAAATAGTGTTATCAAACTTAGAGGCTGCAGTGAGAACTCCGTTAATAATGGAAAACTCTAAAGAGTTTGGTGCATTTGTTGACTATATGTCCATAACTTTGACACTTATCGCATTTAACATAGGGAGACTTTTTTTGGTGCTTTTGTTTCGGTGGTCCTTAATATCATGCCTAGTGGGGGTATAATGATACTAGACTTATGTTGTTGAACAGATGGGGAGGTGATGGGAGATTTCACTCTCCTGTTAAAATTAACCGTAAGTACACGGTCGTTCGATGTAGCGCTTGAGGATCGATCCACAGAGACATGTTGTTCTTATGATTTTAACAATTCTAGACGAATTAGGTTAAGAGTATATGAGTTTGAAGTTTGTTCTAAACTAATTGTCAATCTAAGAAAATTCAAGCCCCTAGAATCGAATCCCCTAAACTAGCATGATATGGTCAATCTTGGTCTCTCTACTACTAGGCTTACGATCATGAAATCACTAGTTCTAAAAAGGGAACTAATTCTTAAATATCTAATCTAAGCACGGGTCATTACTTTACATTATATAATCCGTCAAACAGTGAAAATAATTAAACTAGTTAAATTAAAGGCAGAAAATGATAAAATTCTAAGCATGATTGTTAATTTAAAATACAGACTAGTCAAATACCTGACTATTTTAGAATTTAATTTCCTAATAGATCTAAAATAATTGATGTGTACGTAAGGCCCCAAGTGAGAGAAATCTAGCCTAAGTTCATCTCCCCTACGTACTTAAAGGAAATCTAGCTACTCATGATAAAGTTACTAACACAACAGTGTAATAAATGAAACATAATTAAATAACTCAATTAATTAAAAGAACTAAATTAATTAATCGAATTAATTACAACATAAAACTAATTAAACTAATTTAATTAATTAATTAAAATAAACTTAACTAAATTAATTACCAGAAACAGTGCTAAAACCGTCATCGCTCTCCACTTTCTCGTCGTGCAAGCTCAATGAGGCAAAACGTGTCTGCACTCGCGTAGAACAAGGGGCCACAAGACCTGATGTCTCGGGCACTGCAATTGGGGCGAGGAATAGTGGAGACAAACTGTCGACTTTTCTCTGCGCGTGAATTCTAAGAAAAAGAAATGAAAAAATTCCAACAGCCATCACACAAAATCCTCTTTGCAGCTAGTCACAGCCTTAAAAAATATAATAATAAAAAATTCTAACTAAAGTGAAGAGAGCACAAATCTCGCAATGAAGAAAATCAAAAGCAGCCTTGAACAATCTAATAATAAAAAATTCTAACTCAAAAGTTCAGTCTCCCTACCACAATGTATGGCGGCACTCAAAACTGAAAGAAAATAATAATAATAATAATAAACCCCTAAAAAGCCTCCTACATTAGTTGCATGAATGGAGCCTAAAAAACAAAAATTAAAACTCTAGAATAAAACAAAAAAGACAAGTCCCAAAAAACCTAAGCATACTTGGCCTTTTATAAGCCAAGTAGCTTTTACAATTCAGTCCCATCACAATTACAAAATTGCAGAAAAAACCACAGTTCGTAGAAAGTATACATGAAGCCCCTTTAACTTTTGATATTTACATTCAGCCCAATCTAGAATCAGAAGAAGGTTTCTTTGACGGTTTTGAGTCATCAAATGGCCGAATCAGAAGAAGTCATAAACATGAAAGTTGTAGCTCTCTGAATCCTCTTTTCGTAGATGTTTAAATAATTTTGTTTGAAGTTCTGCAGCAAACGTTATCATCAAAATATTACTGCATGTTCAGAAAGTACCGTTCGATCTTCGTTGTTGAACTTTTTGTTCAGATCAAGTCATTCTCCTTGCTTCTTATTTCCTTGTTGAACGAGAATATTCTCTGTAAAGACACTAAAACATACCCAGGTAGCAATATTTATATACAAAAATATAGATAAATAGGGGCAATAAAATAATACAAAGTCATGACAATCAGGAGGTCTAGACTCATTGAAATATGGCAACACATATTTAGTGATGAGTTTGTCCTCTATATATTCCCAAGTTTTAATCAGTTGTTGAGTTCGAGTTTTCCTGTCTCTTTTCAAATCTATCTAGTATTGGTTAGCTTGTCCAGTCAGTTTCGTGATACTAAACCTGACTTTCTCAATTTCAAAAATGGGTATTGTTTGAAGTATGTGTCCATGCTTTGTAGTTAATCTAGAAAAACCCGAGGATCTCTTAAATAACCAGAATAATTTAGATGACCATCAAAAGTTGGTACATCCATAGTGGTGGTGTGAGAATTCTTATAGGCAAATTTTTATTTTTGTTTTATTTTATTTTTAAGATGCAAGAAAGCGGTAAAGTTCCCTAACAAGTGCCTACGTGATGTTAAAAAGGTTTAAAAAAATTGGCTTTTGAATTTTGAAGTTTTTATTTTGTTTTGAATAAAATCTAAACTAAATGCCATCAAGTAAATAAACGTGATTAAAATGCAAACCTATCCTAACATGCTTTCATACTAAACTGATGTGAAATGTAGCGTGTGTATGAAAATCAGCATTAAAACACTTAATCAGTACTTCACCAACATGAAACGATCATTGGTAGGAAAAGATTAAAACTAATAAGGCGAGTAAATGTAACAAAATCATGTGCAGACAAATCCAATACAATCCAGAATCAACTACAGATAATATATTAAGTAGCAAAAGATTTTATGATCAAGATTAAAGCTATTAGATTCAAAAGCAAGCAGAAACGCTCAATCTCACATCTGTAGACAATAGTTAAATCAATAAAATATTAGAAATTAATTATCGGACTCGAAATAATCGATCTAGATTAGAATTGTACCTACTGAGGATCACAGGGATCTCAGTGACATGTAGTGAATGTCGGTGCGTAGATATGCTGTCACGATCGTAACAACACGAAGATCGTCTGAATCAGAGTTCGAATATGCAAGTTACGGCCCAAAAATGAAATTGGTGCACTAATGAGTCTGTTCCGTATTGAACCCGGTACTATAGCACGCGGGTCAGATCATCTTCGCGGGTTTAGAACTAAAACCCGAAAGCTCTTTGACTGGTTTGTGGGAGGTTTGGATCTGAACCTGGTTTGAGTGACTCAATCCCAAATCGTTGGTGGATGCAGGTTTGCCCTGATTTGAACCCGAACTGTTCCTTCAGTTCTCTTGTGCAGGCGACAATTCGATAGAAGGACTGGATGGATGTTGTGGCACCGTAGGAAGACGATGAGGCTAAGGTCGTCGACAGTCGGTGACGGCGAGGTCAGCAACGAAGAGGCAGGTCCGATGGGCTTGCATTCGAGCACAAAGGCAAGGGAAAGAAGGGTGTAGGCTTCGGTGCTGGGCTGACGCTCGAAGAGGAGAGGAATACGAGGGAGAGGGAGAGGACGGGCGCTGGTGGCGTTTGTCATCGTCAAAACAGGGAGAGAAAGGTGTGGTGTGGGTTGGATGATGTTCTCGTTGGGGCTGCAGGGTTAGAGGAATATGATGAGGTGGTCGGGGGTCAACGGCGCGACACGAGGGCGGTGGTCGATGTTGGAGATGCAGCCGAAAACGAAAGAGGAAGGGGATCAGGGGCTGTTGGGTTCTCTGCATGAGAAGAAAAGAAAGAGAGGAAGAAGAAAGAAGATGGGTGGGGCACGTGGGGTCCATAAGAAAAGGGGTAAAGATAAGAGGTTGAGAAGAAGAGTAGAAAGAGAAATTGGGAATTAAGATTTTAAGAAAAGAAAAATAGGAATACTCCTAATCAATTGAGTGACCCTATTCCACACAATAAATTTTTTATCTAAATTCGTCATTGCATATTGTTTGATATAAGAGGTTTTTTTTATAGGCTTTTACAAATTCAAACTAAAACTCCCAATCAAAAAAGAATTACAATTCTAAATTTTAGAAACTAAAAAAATCAAAATAAAAAACTAAAAATACATAGAATTCTACTATTAGGAAACTGGAACGAAGCGTCTTCTCGGCCAGTGAAACACGTGCAATACATATGGCTTGATGTCCGCATCATATAGATCAATAAGAAATTTTATAAAAAAATGAAATATATAACATTTGATTATGAATTTAAAATTATATTATAACCAAATAAATAGTTCAAATCCAAATCTCAAAGTATTTGAATCATCATGGTAATTATCAATATATATAATTCAATGTAATTCAAATAATGTAAATGAATTATAGACTGGATAATGAGAGATCTAATTTCCAAATCTCAAAGTATTTGAATCATCATGGTAATTATCAATATATATAATTCAATGTAATTCAAATAATGTAAATGAATTATAGACTGGATAATGAGAGATCTAATTTCCAAATCTCAAAGTATTTGAATCATCATGGTAATTATCAATATATATAATTCAATGTAATTCAAATAATGTAAATGAATTATAGACTGGATAATGAGAGATCTAATTTTACTACTAAAGATAAATTGAAGTTTATCAAGAAATAAGCATGAGGTGGCGATTTCTCCCATGCATGAGATTAGAATCAGGCATGAGAACATAACATAAAAATCCACAGATGTTTTGGAAAGAATGCATGTCTCAAGCGTTGGAGAATTCCAAATAAAACAACTATATAAGTTCCAAAAATAAACTTAATACTATTTCTTTATCCTTTATTTGTTACAATTTTTTCATTTGAATTTTTTAAATATGGGTAAAAGTGAGACAGAATCTTCTTAATATATACTAACACGTACTTTTAATAGTAGTAGAGATATAGATATATATGGGAAAAAAAAACTACGAGTAACAACTCACTCCAAATACTAGGTCTACCCAAACACAAATTTGGTATCTGAAATGTACAACATTTGACTTTTCACTTTTCTTTTTGTGATAGGGTCTAACCCATGGTTTTTTGAATCAGCCAATAGCGAGATAGAATCAGTGATATTTAATCGGAATTGATGAACTTGGTAAAGAATTGGCCAAAAATAACTGAATCGGCCAAAGTCAGCTGAGGCTCATTCCAACACAACTATTGTCAAACTGTAACAAATTCAACAGTATCTTCCCGATTGTACAGCATAAAAATTTGATTAATTGACAGGAACTATGCACTGTTACTTGGATTCCATCACTCTTAATCTGACACCACAAAGTGGAGTCAAACCTTATATCCATTTTGGTGCCTCATAGGTATACTGAATATTCCCGACCTGGAGAGAATCTGAACCTATGCTTAGTCTTGTTAAAGACAGTGCTCTAAATAGCAGACATAGCATATATATCAGCTGAGAAAATTTATCAGAAATAGGGATATATCTGAGATATTTTCAAAAATTGGATGTTAAAATCAGATTGTGAAAATACATATCTTCTTGTCCTAAATCACATCTCAATAAGGCAATACATGCATAAATCATATAAAGCTACATAAAATATCATATTTACATATTTAACATATAGTTATCTCGATAAGTTGCATTAAGCCTATGAATTCATAATCACTATCCAACTATAGAATCTTCACAAACGTCATATTGTCACCTCGCTCGAATCACCCAAATGTCTAACCTAGAAATTAGGTGTAAAATACTTTACTGGGGTCAAAATCGCCGATATATCGTTTCCAAGACGATTTATTGGTGACTTTGGGTGAAAAATGCTTATCGGTTTGGATGTGCCAAATCATTGCGGCTAGGTACCATAAACACAATATCGACACTATATCGAGAATATATAGAATACTGGTTAAAGATATAAATACTGTTGTCCTTTTCAACAATCCCCGAAAGAGAATTTTGAGACCGTCTCCATCCTAACAATCTTTTTATTTTCAGTTTATGTATTGTTCATGTAAATAATATATTTGTATTATAATGTCTTTTCAAATACCCTATTAGTTTGACTTTACACCAACTGCTTTGCATTATAATGTTTTGTCCAAATGTGATACAAATTCCATCAACCATTCAAAAATTGTCAAAATGCTACTAATTATCTTAACAATTTTTAAAATCTTTTCAATTATTTAAAAAAGTTGATCAAGACAAATATCACCAAGATGAAATGGCTGATATGGCCGATTACGATAACTAAAATGCCGGCTGATTTCTAATTCTGAGATTTTGAACCATGGTCTAACCATTTACCAAAATATGTGCATTGGAGCTGCGGGGTTAGAGGAATATGATGAGGTGGTCGGGGGTCGACGGCGCGACACGAGGGCGGTGGTCGATGTTGGAGATGCAGCCGAAAACGAAAGAGGAAGGGGATCGGGGGCTGTTGGGTTCTCTGCATGAGAAGAAAAGATAGAGAGGAAAAAGAAAGAAGAGGGGTGGGGGCACATGGGGTCCATAAGAAAAGGGGTAAAGATAAGAGGTTGAGAAGAAGAGTAGAAAGAGAAATTGAGAATTAAGATTTTAAGAAAAGAAAAATAGGAATACTCCTAATCAATTGAGTGACCCTATTCCACATAATAAATGTTTTATCTAAATTCGTCATTACATATTGTTTGATATAAGAGGTTTTTTTTATAGGCTTTTACAAATTCAAACTAAAACTCCCAATCAAAAAAGAATTACAATTCTAAATTTTAGAAACTAAAAAAATCAAAATAAAAAACTAAAAATACATAGAATTCTACTATTAGGAAACTGGAACGAAGCGTCTTCTCGGCAAGTGAAACACGTGCAATACATATGGCTTGATGTCCGCATCATATAGATCAATAAGAAATTTTATAAAAAAATGAAATATATAACATTTGATTATGAATTTAAAATTAGATTATAACCAAATAAATAGTTAAAATCCAAATCTCAAAGTATTTGAATCATCATGGTAATTATCAATATATATAATTCAATGTAATTCAAATAATGTAAATGAATTATAGACTGGATAACGAGAGATCTAATTTCCAAATCTCAAAGTATTTGAATCATCATGGTAATTATCAATATATATAATTCAATGTAATTCAAATAATGTAAATGAATTATAGACTGGATAATGAGAGATCTAATTTTACTACTAAAGATAAATTGAAGTTTATCAAGAAATAAGCATGAGGTGGTGATTTCTCCCATGCATGAGATTAGAATCAGGCATGAGAACATAACATAAAAATCCACAGATGTTTTGGAAAGAATGCATGTCTCAAGCGTTGGAGAATTCCAAATAAAACAACTATATAAGTTCCAAAAATAAACTTAATACTATTTCTTTATACTTTATTTGTTACAATTTTTTCATTTGAATTTTTTAAATATGGGTAAAAGTGAGACAGAATCTTCTTAATATATACTAACACGTACTTTTAATAGTAGTAGAGATATAGATATATAGGGGGAAAAACTACGAGTAACAACTCACTCCAAATACTAGGTCTACCCAAACACAAATTTGTACCTGAAATGTACAACATTTGACTTTTCACTTTTCTTTTTGTGATAGGGTCTAACCCATGGTTTTTTGAATCAGCCCATAGCGAGATAGAATCAGTGATATTTAATCGGAATTGATGAACTTGGTAAAGAATTGGCCAAAAATAACTGAATCGGCCAAAGTCAGCTGAGGCTCATTCCAATACAACTATTGTCAAACTGTAACAAATTCCACGGTATCTTCCCAATTGTACAGCATAAAAATTTGATTAATTGACAGGAACTATGCACTGTTACTTGGATTCCATCACTCTTAATCTGACACCACAAAGTGGAGTCAAACCTTATATCCATTTTGGTGCCTCATAGGTATACTGAATATTCCCGACCTGGAGAGAATCTGAACCTATGCTTAGTCTTGTTAAAGACAGTACTCTAAATAGCAGACATAGCATATATATCAGCTGGGAAAATTTATCAGAAATAGGGATATATCTGAGATATTTTCAAAAATCGGATATTAAAATCAGATTCTAAAAATACATATCTTCTTGTCCTAAATCACATCTCAATAAGGCAATACATGCATAAATCATATAAAGCTACATAAAATATCATATTTACATATTTAACATATACTTATCTCAACAAGTTGCATTAAGCCTATGAATCCATAATCACTATCCAACTATAGAATCTTCACAAACGTCATATTGTTACCTCGCTCGAATCACCCAAATGTCTAACCTAGAAATTGGGTGTAAAATACTATACTGGGGTCAAAATCGCCGATATATCGTTTCCAAGACGATTTATTGGTGACTTTGGGTGAAAAATGCTTATCGGTTTGGATGTGCCAAATCATTGCGGCTAGGTACCATAAACGCAATATCGACACTATATCGGGAATATATAGAACACTAGTTAAAGATATAAATACTCTTCTCCCTTACCAACAATCCCCGAAAGAGAATTTGAGACCGTCTCTATCCTAACAATCTTTTTATTTTCAGTTTATGTATTGTTCATGTAAATAATATATTTGTATTATAATGTCTTTTTAAATACCCTATTAGTTTGACTTTACACCAACTGTTTTGCATTATAATGTTTTGTCCAAATGTGATACAAATTCCATCAACCATTCAAAAATTTGTCAAAATGCTACTAATTATCTTAACAATTTTTTTAAATCTTTTCAATTATTTAAAAAAATTGATCAAGACAAATATCACCAAGATGAAATGGCTGATATGGCCGATTACGATAACTAAAATGCCGGCTGATTTCTAATTCTAAGATTTTGAACCATGGTTTAACCATTTACCAAAATATGTGCATTGGAGTTCTATATGCCTAGATCATAAGTTTACATTGTTTAAAGGAGGCTAACATTAATTAAATTATTGAAAAGAATTTCTATGATCAAACTAAAGTTCAAATCTTGAATAAAATGAAATATGGCAAAGATATATAATGTAATAAACTTCCACACAAGGCAGCCACAAATCAGATGAGACTTGAAACTATTTCATGATCAAACATGCAAATCACGTAATGGTGTGGTCAAGTTATATAGTAATGTAAACCACGCTCCTTGATATATCTATGAACTAATTTAGTTTAGTTGAACGACTGGTCTTCATCTTTGTTTAAATGTTCAAAAAGAAAAATAACTTTTAACTACAAAATAATTCACAGCTACTGCTACTTCCCTAGAGTAGAAAACTTCTATGTGGGGAAAGAAACATTAGACACCACTGCACTCACGAATAGTGTGATCAATTACTTTACTGGGCATGAATTCAATATGCCATGAGAGATCAACATACCTCAGGTTGAGTTTCTGAATTTACATGTTTGTCACATCGCACTCCTTGGAAAAATAACTCACCACCAGAAAATTCTTTCCCCAAGCATACATTCAAAGTAACTTCTGAATCATCAACATGGAAACCTAAAATGTGCAAACTGCATTAATTTAGAGTCAAAGTTTTAAATCTATTGCAGTTTTTTTCATTTTCAAGGTCAGGTTCCTAGACCTTTAAAAAATGAAATAACTAATTAGTAATTAGAATTATAAGCAGAAATCAACCAGTAAGCGAAAAAGGCATGTAAATAAAATAACAAAATTCACAAACAAGCAAAGCACACTCACGAAGAACGAAGGCACACTCACGAAGAATGAAGGCTGACAAGCAATTAGAAGCTGCCTCAATCATAGATAAAAAGAAAAATGTATGTAGTCGAAATATACTGAAAATGTCCATTATATGGAACTCACTTAAAGAATAGGGAGTATGGACACTTCAAATGTTGTTATGCCGTATCGAACATGTGTTGGACACGCGTGTCAGACACATACTGGACACAATACTTCTATTTCCAGTGTAATTTTTAAAATTTGTTGTTCGTTACTGTGTCGCGTCGTGTCATGCCCATGTCAGCGTGTTCGTGTCCATGCAACACATCTTAAAAAGATTCCCTCCAACAGTAATCACCTTCCTTTCTTCTCCAAACTATTGGTTTCTAGGCCTATGTTTTTTCTCATTGATTTCCAAGTTAACCCTTAAAAGCTTGCAGCATTTTACTGTGGACCATGTCGTTAAAGGAAATACAACATTATCAATTTGTATAATTAATATTTAAATAATGCCAACCTGCCTCTGTATAACGACGAAGAGGGCAAATAAAAAGGAGGATACATACATTTCAAAGCATCACATCAAGCAACATCGAAAATTAAACTCCCAGATTAATGGAAACATATAGCAAAAGATGTTCAATTATAATACATAAGGAAATTAGTGAAATGTGAACTACAAATAGTTGTGACCAATGGAGAAATGTATAATTTTCAACATCTAGTGTCCTGTTCCTGTTTTCCTATTTCATGCATTGTAGGGACCTTCTAAATCCAAATATTAGAACCAAAGATATTTACTGTTATTTCTTGATAGTAAATGAACAAAATGGCATAGGATAATAGGACGGTAACATTTAGCATAGCATACTGTACCATCTTCATATTAAAGAATACTAGAAATTTTAGGAACATTACATGGAGAAATTAACAGCTGATGACTTCACATCAGATGCATACAAACAGGGGATTATTTTATACTTAAGAAAGTGTCATATGCACAAGAAGGATAACGCTAAATCGGTATGCATAATCACAGTAGCATACCTAACTCAACATCCTTGTCATGGCCATACTCAACCACAAAACCATGATGTGAATCAAGTGTTGATCCACCAACCTCTGGAAAGAGTACTGCACCCAGAATAAATGGTTTCACAAGTGAAATAGAAATCTTTCACATGCTTCAGCAGTAGCTTGTTGCCAGTAGTTAAATTAAATAAAATACATAATGACAGCACATTATCATCACCTTTGGACAAGGGGCATATAAATTCATCCATAAGCTTGTTAAGCATAGCTTCCAGGCCAAAATCATCAAGAACAGCGCCATATTTATTCATAGTATTTGGTTTCATTGTCTTAAATTTAGCTGCATTGACCCACTTTTCAAAGTTTTCCACCTAAGAAATCAGGACACTTTCTAGTAAAAGGTTATGAATACGACAGGAGTGATGTACAATTTATTCAGCTATGCATGAGCATTCATTCTTCTGAGTCAAGATGCTGTAGATAAGGAGACTGATACCTCAGCTAACAGCAGCTCGCAGAAACTTAGTTGAAGCATCGCAAATGAGTAAACACCAGGGGAGGGTTCTGACATTATCTTTCTAAAACTCTCCTTCGTGTTAGCCCTAATAGCTTTTATGAATGAAGGGATGAAAAAGGCATCAGCATTCATGTTGTATAACTCTTTATGTAGAGGCTGCAAAAGAAAAAACATGTTAATCAAAACATGTATCCTCCACAATAGGAGTAAGGAGTTGCCTCCTAAACTAGAATGAAAAAGGTTCAAAACTGAATTATTGACAAAACAATAAGAAATTCATCCTAGTATGTTCCAAAATATTGTTCGTTTACACATAATGAACCACTACCATTACGAAACAACACCTCAGTTTAACATAACTCAGGAGTCCCAATCAGCTATTGTAGTTCAACCAATAATTTCCTTCCCCAGTCCAACACACCAAAATGGAAGACTCTACAATTGCTTAATACAACAAAATCTGAAAGATATCCATTGCCGAAAATAGCACACAACCTAGACTTGTCTAATCAGTGAGTTGTCTCATCAAATCCAGTCTATGTTCATATGTTAGAGTCTAGTCCGAACCTTATTTTAGACATAGAAAATGTCTTAATCGGGCATAAAAACTAACTTGGAATGCTATCAGAATGTCAAAGGCAGCAACTCTGAAAGAAATAGAAAACAGCAACAGAAGTTAGATGAGTTTGGATACCTACAAAGCTTTTTGAAAATAGAGCAATTATCCTAATAAGCATCCTCAGTGTATCTAATTAGTGGACAAATTAACAGTAGCAATTCTTGTACTCTGATGGCCCACTAAGATGGCAACGGTAAAAATAAAGCAACCCTCGTTATAGATTAGAATCTAGTTTTGGAGCTGTTTGGGATATATTCTTTTAAGTTTTCAAGTCCTGTATGACTACTAAAGCTTGTAAGAGTCTTATTTATAGCTATAAAGACCAAAAGTAAGTGATGCAGTCCAAGAATTGAAGATCATACTTGAAGTAGTCCACCAGGGGAAACTCTCTAGCAATAGCTGCGATCTTCCATTAAGACATACTAAGGTTCTGCTTATATATCTACTTTGCCACTTATTCAGGTCTCTGTGTTCTTTTTCCTGTCTTAAAAACAAAAAGTTGAAACAATCTCTCTTCTGATCTTCTCCCAGTGGTCGTTGTGGAAGGCACAGCTTGTCAAGTTCTTACAAGTTTATCAATAAGGAAAAAATTATAGAAAGATGCAATCACATTATAAGAATCAGTAAAAAAAAAAATTATTTTTGTTCAACAATTCAAAGGAGCTTCATAACTACTAAAACTTCAAGTTTTTTCAATAATATTTGAATGTTTCACATTAATGTTTTATATTGTAACATGACATGAACTGGCATCAATTAGCCTCAAGTTGCTTACTATACTCTCTCTATTTTATAATACATGATTAAATAATAAATAATAGTATCTTAATATATATATATATATATATATATATATATATATATATATATATATATATATATATAATTTGTATTAATCATTATTTATTATCTGATGTGAGTTATTAATTATGTTTTGTTATTAATTACTATTATCATTAATTATTATGATGGTTATTAATATGTAATTATTATTATTATTTAGATTTATATCATTTTTCTCTTTCTCATTTTCATTTATTTAACCCATAGTTAATTCTTCTCATTTTTTCCCCTTGAGCCCAAGCCCATTTCCCCTCCTCATTCTCTCTCTTTTAAAACCGAGCACACAAGTCCAACAACCCACACTCATTTCCTTTCATTTTCCCTTAGTCCAAAGCCAAGCCCAGAACCCAGGCCCACTTCCCTTCCCTTCTAATTTTCTTTTAATTAAGCAAGCCCAAGCCCATAAAATCTATTATGCTCTCTTTTCCTCTCTCCCCCCTCACCCTAAACCTAGCTTGCCGCCACCCCCCACCTTCTTCCTCTCTTCTTTTTCTCCTCCTTCCCCAACACCCTCTCTTTCCGTTGCCACCATCTCCCTCTAGTGATGCACTGCCTCCAATCGTAGCCCGCAGCCTCCCCGCGCTCGACGCTGCTCGAGTCCACCAAAAGCAGCGCGTTGACACTTCCTCCACCAAGCGGTCACCCATTCTCTCCCTCACCGTGAACCCATCACCATCTTCCTCTCGCCTTCTCTTCCAAGCAATCTGAACCCACTCCGATCTCCCTCATCGTGCCACCACGCTACAGCCTACCATGCAGACCCATGCTGCCACGTCCGCCGCCCTCGTTAGCCCCTCCCTCTCCTCCTCTACTGTCCTCGCCACATCGAGACCCTGCAAGCTCTGCCCTCCTTTCCTTATGCCTTCGTACTCTCTCCTCCTTTGCTGCTGCCTACCCGAACCCATCTCTCGTCTTCGCCGCTAACACCATCTCCACCTTCTCACACGCAACCCACCTTGCAACAAACCGACTGTCGTTCACCTCCTCCGCGCGCTAGCCACTCCACCACCTTCTTCCTTACCCACGCCCTTACCTGCGCCTGCAACACTGCCCGCATGCCGAAGCCCAGGGCCAGCACCCGCATGCAACCGCCTCCTTGCTCCGCCACGCTACTTTGCCATATGCAATCGTGTTGCACCACTCTTCTCTCCTTGACCGCCACCTGCACCCAGGCGCCGCGCCTCCCGCCACATACAACACTACCACCTGCAGATTCGTGTGTCACCTTCCCTCTCCTCATCCTCTTCATTATGGTCGTTGACATCACCCTCACCCCGCCACTGCACCCGAGCTCGTTGCCCTATCCCCTACACGCATTGTAGCCCAACTGCACCTTCTCCTCCACCGAGCCACCGTCACTTCCCTTGTTCTCTTCTTCGTTTCTTTGTTTTTCATGTTGGATCCACACCAACAAGCAGTCAACCCGACCCAATTCCACAAGTGACCCCGGATCCAAATGGCTTCAATGCAGTTCAGGTCCGTCGGTGCAGAACCATTAGCATGCACATTTCATTTCGGGTTGTTTCTCAGTCATTAAAAGCTTGAATTGATCGTTATCGAGGCATTGGAACCGCCACAGATCGAGCTACGCATCCGCGATAACTCTGTGAGTGTCTTTTACAATCTTTAAATAAATTATGTTCATTGATGTGCATGTTTATTCTTTATACATTTTTTTAATTTAATTTTGTTGTGAGTGTTTCATTCTTTAAATAAATTATGGTTTATATAATTTACTTGTAAACTATTTATAATTTGAATTGTGAGTGTTTAACTCTCTTTATATGAATTATACTTAATTGTGGTGATGAATTTATTTGTGATTAATTAATTACTGTTAGCTAGTTAAATTGTTTAATTTCTAGTATTTAGAAATATTTGCAAGTTTTTATGATTTAAAATCTTATTCCAGTGATTAAGTATTTTGCTCTGGAATTATTGAGTTGTCTTAACATATATTCGGTACGAATGTATTTTGAGTAAATAACTATTGATTCCCGGAAATTGAAGTATTAATTATTTCTTAATAAAATACCTCAAAATGATTATAATTAGTGAAATTCCAGAAACGCAATAGATTTGATATTTAAGTCCTATTCACCTAAGAGGAATGCAATAGATTAACAACATTGGAGTATTATTCTGTGAGAGAGAGTTTAGATATATTAGAGATAACATATCAGATATACTATTGATGTTTAAATGTATATGGATTTGTATTTTGTCATTGAGATATTAGTGTTTCTATCAATTCTTATTAGTTGTTTATCATTTTGAATTCGGATCCAGTTGTGTTAAACCTTAGACTGTAATTTGATTGATCTTGAGTATTAATTAGTTCATGATTGTAGTTAAAAGTGCGAATTTCATGCAAATTATTTATTAGATTTAGTTTTCTTTATTTGGTGATAATTCAAATCGGAATTCATTTG
Organism: Agave tequilana; assembly: GCA_038442645.1. Classification (NCBI taxonomy): domain Eukaryota; kingdom Viridiplantae; phylum Streptophyta; class Magnoliopsida; order Asparagales; family Asparagaceae; genus Agave; species Agave tequilana. The sequence goes on along the minus strand of JAVJIF010011656.1, from coordinate 80,831 downwards.
GATATTGAGAATGGATTAAATAAAGTGTTGTTTTATTAAAAGATTGGATCTATTGATGTTTAGATCTGTATATGGACTTAACTAGAGTTGAAGTTTGACTTGAGATTTATATTCCTTATATTAGATCTTGATAAATATTTAGATGGGGTTGACGATAGTTGAATCTTGATCATACATATGAATGTTTTACCTTTAAATTCGATGTATATTATGAGCTGATTTTGGGTTATTTACTGTAAGAGTTTTCTAGATCCATTCACTGATTAGTTTGTGTGAGCATTGATGAGCTTGTTGATGCTGAGTACTAGAGTATACATTCTAGATTCCATGTTGTTGAGGATGTTCCACTTTTTATATATGATCTTGATCTCCTTTGATTTAATTTGATCATGAGAATATTCAGTAGATGTTGCTTCATAATTTAATGTTAATTATTTCAGCTATTCAGTTATAAATTTAGATATATTTTGATAGTGATCTTATCGATACTAGTGACTTTATAAATTTAGATATATTTTGATAGTATTGAGACTAGATGGACAAGAAATACTGATGAATAGTCATTTTAAGTACTTGAGTTTTATTATTCAAAAGGATGAGAAGATCGATAGTGATGTCAACCATAAGATCAAAACCGGCTGGTTAAAATGGAGAGGCACAACAGGAGTTTTATGTGATCGTAACATTTCGTTATGGTTGAATAAAAAGTTTTATCGGACTGTTATTAGGCCAACTTTGTTATATGACACAGAATGTTGGGCTATAAAGAGATATCATGCCCAGAAGATGAGTGTAGAAGAGATGCGCATGCTTCGTTGGATGTGCGGTAACACGCGAAGAGATAAGGTGAGAAATGAGGATATTCGTACTAAGATAGATGTAGCCTCTATATATGAAAAGATGAGAGAAAATCGCCTACGATGGTTTAGTCATATGCTACGTAGACCTACAGATGCGCCAGTCCGGCGAGTATAACGTATCAGTTTAAGGCAAATTAAAAGAGCACAGGGGAGACCGAAGAAAACATGAATGGAGGTAATACGACAAGATATAGAGCTAAAGGTCTTAGTGAACGTATATTGCTCGATAGGAATGAGTGCAGAAAGATAATCCATGTGCCCGATCCGGCGTAATTCTCTTTGATTCTTGTAGCCTACCCCAAATACTTGGGACAAATGGCTTAGTTGTTGTTGTAGTGACTTCAGCAGCAATTAAAGATATTCAACCATTATTATAATTTAATAATAATTTATATTATTGGCATGTTCATAAAAACATCACAACTCAAGGAAAAAAAGAGTAATTGCCTGATAATGCATGTCGTGCATTTTGATAAGACTTATGAAGGTTAACTGAAGTTGGATTCCACCATGGAGAACTAAAGTAGTATTGGTTATCTAGTTATCAGTTGTCAGATATTCAGTTATTAAGCTTTGTCGGGATTGTAGCTCTACACCAGTTATTTCTTTGTAGGTTGTAATCTTAGTTGTCAGTTGTCAGGCCCTTGTGGCATGTCCTAATTCAACGTCAGGAATATTAGACTGTGGTATCGGACATGCATGGTACTTTTCTAAAATACATGCACTTCATTAGCAGGCAGTTACAACAACGATAATATTGTTTGATATATGAAAAAACAATCGTGGTATGGGACGCAAGTATCAAATTAGTTAGATTAATAATAATTAACAAGATTAGAGATATACTGGGCTACGCCTCTTAGAGCATCAGACTATCAATTGTTTCCTTTTACAGTGATGAGTTATCTTTTTATTATACCAATTATTATTGTACTAATATCTACTGCACTAATTGTTTTTATAACGCACTCCTTTATTGTACTGATTGTTATTCATTATACACCATTCATAGGTGCGTGTCCGTCCTTCATTTTACCACTTATTAGGTCACTTTCTGACGACCTTAGATTTGCATATTCAGGTATATAATGTTTTATTTTGTTGACCAGATGTCTGATCAGGATCGTATGTATTACGAGCAGCCCAGTGCTTCTCTCTGTTTGATCGACCGATTTGGGTATTATTCTTGCCTCTTTTTATTCCAGTTGATTTCTTGATTCTCTATAGATTGGACTCAATATCTCTTATAATTAATTATTCTAAGAATAATATTATTCTTGAGTGAAAATTTATATGTTACATTGCCGTGAATTTTAATTCATCATAGTGATTTATATAGCTAGTTCAGGTTACATAAGCCCTCGCACATATGCGTCGTCGACTCTCGTCACGTGTCATTTTGTGTATTTTGGGAAGCGGGGCGTGACACTAACCTTGTGTGATTGTGCTCAAAGGGTGTTTACTATGACTCGTAAAGACATTACAACAATAGTATGAAACCAGAAAAGGAATGTAGAATTATATGATTGTTGCTGACAAAATATTAACAAGGAGAACAAAATTATTGATTGAATATAGTTGATAGACTTATCCCAAGGTGATTTTCAGAATGGTGTCATAGTAGGTACAAAGGGAAATATGAATGGTATCCAAATATCTTCTGCACAAGGAATCAGCACTAAAAAATTCATGCTAACAAGTAAAGCATAACACACTTAAACCAAAAAACACGCAAAAAAAAAGCTTTTACAGAAACCACACAATCAATTCATGAATTAAAAAACAATGCAAAGATGTATAAAAGACAAACCTGGTATGCTGACATTATCCTTTGCCTATACTCCTTGTGCCTCTGGGCCTATAGTAAAAAATAGAGAGATATCGGTATCCAGAAGAATCAATTAACTCATCTAACAAAAAGAAGACCTTCTTATTAACTAAAATTACGTCATGGAGCTACTAGATGTGCATACAAACAAAGGAAATACTGTGGGCCTAGTTAGTAGAAAAATGGTATGACTACTCGCTAAAAGAATAAAGTAACCAACCAGAAAAGGACCAGAGATTAACTAAAGTTCCTCCAAGGAGCCAATGAAATGTATAAAACAAGAGTATTACTAAAGAAGATTATCGCTATACATGCATATCAAGAAATATTTGCTTATCTGCAGTGAGAAGAAAGGGAAGGAGTCACGCTATGGCCTTTCAAGGTAACTATCTTTAAAATTGTTCATTGCAAGTAAACAAAATGTTAAGACTAAATAAGAAGACAATCCTATATATGAGACAATTATACATCCCAGAGCATGAGCATCATGATGAAAAGCTCATACTCAAGCTACATTAAATCCTTCTGCTGGCTTTTTTGTTTTGAGTAAGAATCACGCTCCATGGTGATCCTCATTTTGATGAGAAAAGTCTTAAACATATGTGGGCTCACGTTCCTTATATTTTCAGGACTTTTCACTTATGGATTGTTAATCATGAAAGGAACAACTTTTTAGCAAAAGGCTGAAGCCATGTGCACGGGAAACTTCTAAAGTGAAGTTGTGTTGTGTCAGAAATGTCAGGCACAATACATCCCTTTGGCGTGAAAGTTTGCATGTCCCACCGTATCATGTCCATGTCCATGTCCATGTAATATTGAGGTGTTAAGTACTAATTTAATACCACCTCATTATCTTTAACAGTCTCTCAACTATTTTATTTGTAATCTCCATGTGGCAAAGAAATATTTAGAATGGGGTATACCAACCTTTGATAGACCTTTATATATTTTAGCATCACAGCGCAAGCACCAGAAGTAAAGATCCATGAATAACAAAGGTATACATACAACTTCTAGTATGCATGTGCCTATGGCATATTCAGATGATAACGAATGGGCTAGATCATCATCTACAGCCCTTTATACATTTTAGCATCAGGACACAAACACCATTGTAAAGCTCCTAAGAATAAGAAAAGGTGTATTCCTTCCAGCACGCACAAAATGCAGAGACATGTACACAAAGCCGCATATATACGTACATAGTTCTAGTATATTATACATGTATGTACACACGAATACATGTATTTGGAAACATATATTGGGTCTATTATATATTGTCCATTTGGAAACGTAGCTTTGGTCTATTATGATGGTTGTATTCACAAATCCATTGTTAACAGGACACTCCAAGATCTCGGTTTTCCGACAATTCGTACACACAAGGACACTTCTCAGACACTTCAATGACGCTCAAACTATGAAGATAAATACAATTCTGTTGTAATATTGGAGCTTTTATGCCAGGATACTAGTACTGTATTGTTTCATATAAACGTCTAAGCAGGGTTTGAGATATCACCCAATATTGATATTTATGCCCGACACCAATATTGCCGATACAACCAGATGTGTGCGACCGATATTGCCGATATGACAAACTGAAACAGCACAAAAATGGCTGATATTGCCGATTCCGATGCAAAACCAATGGCCGATACCATTACCAAGATGTCAAACCACATATCTAAAGTCATCTTTTTGAACTTTGCCCTAATTACTTAGTTGATTATTCATTATATACATGGCTATGTACATATTTGCACACACGTCTACAAGATATAGTAATGTCCCTTCATCATACTTTTTGAAGGTTCTGCTGTCAGATTTGACACTTCGAAACCTGTGTCCTGTATCAATGTAACACACACTGCACACATAACATTTAGTTTCTATATATCACCATCTCGAATAGTGAACTGTTATGGTTTCAATAATGGTGACTATTCATTATATACATGGCTATGTACATAGTTGCACACACGTCTACAAGATATAGTCCTGTCTCTTCATCATACTTTTTGAAGGTTCTGTTGTCAGATTTGACACTTCGACATCTGTGTCCTGTATCAATGTAACACCGTACACAAACAATGTGCATTTTAGTTTCTAAATATCACCATCTTGAATAGTGAACTGTTATGGTTTCAATAATGGTGTTTTAGATTCACAATGTCCTCTACTGAGTTTCCAAATGTCAGACAGTATGAACATAATCAGCTTATCTGCTAACAGACTTAAATTAAATGGTGGGTTGAAAGGAAAGCATACTAACTTATGTTAAGTGCGCATATGAAAACAAAAGTAGGATAAATCTTCCATTAAAACGTCAAGGCTTGTTGTTTTCTCCTAGCACCTGTTTGGTTTGTTGCTAGTGGGAGGAAAAGGTGCAAGTGGGAAATGGGGATGGGAATGTGAAAGTGTAAGTGAAAAACTAGGATTTGTGCAAGTATATTTTACGGTATTTAGTTGTAATGTGAAAGTATTTTGTGTTTTACGGTGTTTAGTTAGTAATGTGAAAGTGTAAGTGAAAAATCTAACCACAAACCGTTTGGTGATTTAAATAATACCAATATTATTAAATTAAATCTGCCATTAAAAATTAAAATGTATAATAATTTTGTCAAATAAATATTAAAGTAATAATAAAAATAATATAATATTAAAATATTAAACTAATAATAAAAACTAAATTATTAAAATAATAATAATAAACTAACTAAAATAATTATATATTAATTATTTAAATATATTATTTTTAAAAATAATTATATATTTATATTAAAATATTGAAATACTCAATATTATAATATTATTTAAAACATAAATATTAAATATTAAAATATTTTATAAAAATATTTAAAATTAAATTAATTTTTAAAATATTAATTACAATATTAAAAAATAATATTATAATATCGAATATTTAAAAAAGTAATTGTAGCACCCTGCAAGTAGGAAAATGAGGATGTAAATGTAAAAAATGAGATTAGGAAAAAGTGCAAACGGGATTTTTACCGTTGAAACAAATGGTGGAAGTGGGAAAAGATTTTTCCCACTTGCACTTCTTTTCCCACTTCCACCTTTTCCTCCCTTTTTCTCAAAACAAACACGCCCCTAGTTGAAAAGTTAATGATCTACAATTCTCAATGTCCTGGGACTAAATGTCCTATAGTTCTTCTAAATGCCAAATAATGTCGCCATATATCATAACGACACAAGTTTTTAAGGAGCAAGTGGATGGTGAATCATTTATTGGACTTTGTTTTTAAACTAAGACAAAAAGTCGCAAATAAAATAGGTCATAAAACACCAAATGCAGAATTCTTTGATTACTAATAGAGTGAAAAGCTTATCATAATCTTTAGATCAAGCTTGAAATTTCTTAAAATCAAGTATCTTGCTTCTTTCTTGAATATTCTTGAATTAAAAAGATTATATGTACAGATAGAGAGAGTTAGACTATGCTACAATCAATAGGATTTATAATGCAAATACTATCACTCCATATTTAAAGATGGGCAACCCTAAAAAAAAACTGTCTGTTATATGCGATGTAACACCCATGAACTATATACAAACAAAATTTAAAAAAAAAACGTGTTTTAATCATGCATCTAGTGTTGAAAAATTTATCAATTTTATGTCGATTTTGAAACTTTGATTTTGTCAACACTTAATTCGTCGGTAAAATATGTCTAAATTTCTTGAAATTTAATTTGTATGTAGCTTATGGGTACTAGATGACATCTACGGAATGAATTTTCTCTTAGGGTTGCTCTTTTTAAATTTAGGGTAATAGTATTTACATCTTAAATCTTATTGACAGTAGTACAGTCTGTGTGTGTGTGTGAGAAATATATAGGTAGTGTGACACTCTAGAGAATTTCTCTAAAGGGGCGGCCTCAAAACTCCAACATCTCGATTTTTTTCACAATCAGATTGCACATTATCATCTTCATGTTTTAAGATGTACACATATAAAAAATCAAGTGATTTGGAGTTCGTTTACTCGTCGATCTAATCGTTTCATTTTGTTCTACTGTTAAAAACTGTTAATGTTTGAACCCAAGGAAAATGAAGTAAAATAACTCAAAATCATGTGTTTTTTATATGTGTACATCGTAGAACGTAAAGATGATAATGTGCGGTCGGAAAGTGAAAAAAATCAATAAGTTAGGAATTTGAGGCTGTCATTGCAGGGCATTCTCTACAATGTCACTCTATCTACATATTTCTCATATATATATATATATATATATATATATATATATATATATATATATATATATATATATAAAGAGAGAGAGATAGAGGTAGACTTGTGTCCTTCCAAAAGGATTTGACCCTGAATCCTTCCAACTCAAATACAACCCTTAGACATTCGAATACAAGATCCATTCCGTTGAAGTTAATCTATATTATTTTAAATATCTGTAAACCAAAAATAAGTGTTTTAAATACTTTTTGTCCATCCATCAAGCGACGCAAAATAGACGGTCAGAAGTAGTGAGTTGGTCAGATCTATGTCTTTAAGCATACAAATTCTCAATCCGGCCATTTGATTATGATCTAAATATTTAAAAACCCTACAAATCAATTTTTGTTAGGTTTCAAATGTTCTACACCGTTAAACTAACTAACTCACTATTTAGGCCGTCCATTTTTTCCTACTTGATGCATGAGGAAAAAATATTCAAAACACTTGATTTTGATTTATAGATACTTGAAATAATATAGATCAACTTCAATGGAGTGGATCTTGTATTCAAATGTCGGATGTTGGTATTTGGGTGGGAAGGATCCGGCCTCAAATCCTTTTGAAAGGACACAAGTCTCTCTCTCTCTCTCTCTCTCTCTCTCTCTCTCTCTCTATATATATATATATATATATATATATATATATATATATATATATATATATATATGTATAGGGATAAAAAATTGGAAAGATAGGAAGAAATGAACATGGAACTTTGAATATCAAACTAACCAGAAATTAGGAACTCATGATTAATGTATTACTTTTAAATTCTATCAAACTCATTCTACCAAGTAGAAAAGATCAGATTTTGTTTCCTAAAACCATGCAAATTATTCATCATGCTTTTTGTGCACCATTACATCCAAAATTCTAATAACAAAAAGTATTACGCATTATAGAGAAGAATCATATAACAACACCCTCAAGATAAGTGTGAAGCAACCTGCTTCTCCACCAGGACTTAAGAAGAAAACTACATGTATCAAGACTCGAGGTTGTCGACGGTATTTAGCCAAACAAGATATATAAGGAAACCTTAGTCAACAAGATCAAACCAGAGAGCAGCAGATGACATTCATCAGGAAACCAAACAATGTCACCTTATATTCAACATGTTATTAGCATAAAATAGATCAGACATGCTTGAAGAGGGACTTTGTTACTAATAATCCATCAAACTTCATTTGATTCTTTTATTCCACAATGCCAATACACCACATGTTGAATATTCATCAACTCCACCTCTCAGAATGCAAAAAACACTCTGGACAGTCCGTTGGTTCAAAAAACAAGACGAATGAGCCTTATTAACATCTTCATTTTTTATTTTTATTTTTTTTGGTAATCATATTGACATCCAAAATCTGCCTTCATAAGGCAATTGAGATCAAATGGTTGGGGTTCCCCGCTCTTTGAGCACATGCCGCACTTCTTATGTTACTGCCTTACTGGTATGCAACTTCTTTAATGGGGGAGCCATATGCTGTCTTTTACCCAGATCATGCTTAGTGACAAGAAAATAACTTTTGCAAAAGACCACTCAACAGGAATGAATTTTCAATGAAAATGCCATTATAAAATTATTGAACATTGTACAAAGTAACTAAACCATGTCCGGTAAGATAACCAACCACTTAGCCCCTTCATGAGGTTTTCTCCCCATTTTTGGGACAATATTGTTCTTTCCTTTTTTTCACTACAGTTGAAACCAAAATCATAAGCACGGTTTAAAATCTCAGTACCAGTACAGACAATGGATTTCAGTATCGATATCATCAATATTGGTTGCCAAGGCAATATCGGACCCAATATTGGCCAATATTACAGAATTAATATCATACCAGCAACCACAAAACCTCATATCATATTACCAATATATATCAGATCGGTTGATATTTGAAACCATTATGTTAAGCATATGAAACCTGAGACAATCAATATATCTTTATCAAACCCATCATCAAACTGAAAGAGTAGATTACACTAAAGTGAATGTTAAACATGATAGAAACCCACGTAGGCCCACTAGTTTTGCCACTGCTTTTCTACCGAAAGGAGACATCATACCGATTTGTTAGGATGATATCATGAACAATACCTCGACAACATATAAACATGCACAAACTAACTACAAGATTCATCAATTCCACGGGATAAAGCAAGATACATTGTCCTTGGACCAACAATTCCAGCATTTTTATAGAGGGCAAACAATTCAAAAGATATTTAAAATAATATCTTCCTACATCTTTCACCATTTTACAGTCCCTATAAAAAATCAGTTGTTCCCATCATTATCGATTCACGATGATGATCACCCAGCACACACTATCCACAGCCACAATCTCCCTAGTAACAGTATATCCTTTGCATCTTGCCCTATTTCTTCACAAATCTCTCCGGTATCAACATAGTTTTGACTCCAAAAGCAAAGATCTGAACAATGAATGTTGAAGCAAGTTTAAATCCCACACTCCGAGAGAAGGTGATGGGGACATCCAGCCACAACTTCGGCGCATATACCACCGTTGGAGATGATGAGTTGTCTCAACTATGTTCGAGGAGTTCAAGTAGTCTATATGTATTTTCTTTAATTGTATTTTTAGTTTTTTTTCAGTTTCTTTGTATTAGCTTTAGTACCACATCGGTTATTTTCTGGAATTGCACTTTTGTAACGCCTATAAATAAGCCTGACTTCTTTTATTATTATACAATGAATGAATTAAAAATTTTCATGAGCCTTTTGTTCTTGAGATTAGGGTGTGAAGCTCGTGGTGTAAGGGGTGTGAAGCCCACGGTGCAAGGCGTGTGAAGCCCAAATTTATTCATTTTCTTAAACCTTAATTCTCATTTTCTTATACTTCTTTGCAAAACCCTAGTTTTCTTTTCCATTGCTTGAAGGTGACTGCGATCCATCATGTATTACATCAATTTTGGTATCAAGGCTTGGGTTCCAATCCCCTTCAAACTTTCTTCTCCCTTTCTCCCAAATCCTAGAACTAAATCAAACCCTAAATCTGTTATTTAAAAAAGTTCTAAAACCCTAGCATTATTCTTAAAAAAAAGAAAAAAGAAGAAAAAGGGAAAAAACCCAAAATTCCCAAAGAACCTTTTTCATCGTCCCCTTCCTCTCCTGCTTCCTCTCAAAACCATAACACTAGATCCTTCACGCCTTCTTCTGTACGACCTCACCAGCCCGCCACCACCGCCTCTTCAGATCGACCTCGACTGTAACCTATCAACTTCAACAACAACCACGCGAACCAACGATGAAAACAGTCTTGGCTCCCCCCTCGCCACCTTCTCCTCTGTTTTCTTCCTGTCTGCACTGTTGTGTCGCCTTGCTCCCCTCTCCTAGTCTCTTCCTCAGGGAACGAGGACTCGGCCGAGTCGGATACGACTCCGACTCAGCCACCTCCGAGCCGACTCGGGGGTCCAAGTCGAAGGGCCGGTTCGAGTCGAAGGGCCGGTCCGAGTCGAACCCGAATCGGTTCCGACTCAGAGCCGACTCGATCCACTCGGCCGAGTCTTCAGAGACTCAGCCGAGTTGGCTCCGAGTCGGAACAGATTCGGGTTTGACTGTGCGCCCGTGATCGAATATAAAGGAGAGCGAGAGAGAGGAGCGTGAGCGAGGAAACCAAAAAAAATTCCGTTGTCGCCGTCACTCCGCCGTCCCCCGTACGTACCCCGTCGATCTCTGCCTCTCACCCCTTTTGCGTCTCTCTCTGTCGATCTCTCTCCCTCGATCTCTCTCCCCCCTCTGCGTCTTTCTCTCTGTCGATCTCTCTCCCTTTCTCTCTCTGTTGATCTCTCTCCCTCTCCCTCGCTCCCCCTCTCTGTCTTCGTCTCTCTCCCTCTCTGTCTTTGTCTCCGTCTCTCTCCCTCTCTGTCTTTGTCTCCGTCTCTCTCCCTCTCTGTCAATCTCTCTCCCTCCCTTTCCCTCTGCGTCTCTCTCTTTGTCGGCCTCTCTCCCTTTCTCTCTCTGTCGATCTCTCTCCCTCTCTGTCTCTGTCTCTCTCCCACTCTCTCCATCGATCTCTCTCCCTCTCTCCTCCTCTCTGTCTCCGTCTCTCTCCCTCTCTGCCTCTGTCCCTCTCTCCTTTCTCTTTCTCTCACTCTCTCTTCATCGATCTCTGTCTCTCTCCCTCTGCGTCTCCCTTTGTTCTCTCTCCCTCAATCCCTCTCTCCCCTTTGTTCCTCTCTCCCTCTGCGTCTTTCCTCTGTTCCTTTCTCTCCCTCTGTTCTCTCTCCCTCAGTCCCTCTCTCTCTCCGTCTCTCTCCCCCTCTGTTCTCAGCCCCTCTCTCTCCATCTCTTCTCAGTCTCTCTGTTCTCAATTATCTGAGTTTAATTTAATTTAAATCAGTTTAGTTAAACTTAATTTAAGTTAAATTAATTTAATATAATTTTGTAATTTTAATTAAGTTTGATAATTTAATAATTTTATTGAAGTTAGGTATAGCTTAATCTAGTATAAACTAGTTTAGTTTAATTTAAATTTTAGTTTTAATTTAATTTAACAGATACTTTTTTAAATTTCAATATGGCTCCAAAGCAATGCAATATTGAATGGGAACATGGTAACCATGTTGGTGGAAGTAGAAAACTTGTGAAGTGTAATTATTATGGGAAACAAGTCCATGATGATATCAATAGATTGAAGCAACATATAGCATATGTATCCGGACAGGTGGAAGGATGCTTGCGAGTATCAAAAGAGATATCTCAAATAATGGACATCTTTCTGAAGGTAGCAAAGAAAGAGCGACCATAAAATTCAAGAAAGAGCGACTTATTAAATCTTTAAGTGAGGAAGATTTTTATGATGTGACTGATGAAGATTCTGATAATGAAATTGAAGAAGGTAGTTTAGAAGGAGTTGAAAGAAGACAGTTAAAACAAGCTATAAAAGAAAGTCGTGAGATAGCTTGGAGATCGGTAGAAGGTCAAACAAGAGATATTGGTGGTAGTAGTTCGCAGTCTTCAGGATCAGGGATTAACCATGGATTGTGTCGAAGTATGGCTACGAGAGAAGCTGAAATTTCAACTCGTGATATTGATCTTACATGTTCCCAACAAAACAAAAATCAATCAAAGTATGTTCTCAAGAATATTAAAAAGGTTGAAAAATTCATGACGAAATTCTTCCACTACAATGCAATGCTATTAAATGCAGCTGATAGTGGTCCTTACTACTAAGCCATGATTAATACTATTGCGGAGGCAGGCTCAGGTGTAAAAGGCCCTACATGGTACCAGATTGGCAATCTTTATTTGGAGGAGAAAATGAAAGAAATTAAAGTATATATTACTTCAATAAAAACAAAATAGCAGCAGTATGGTTGCACAATCATGTGTGATGGCTGAAGTTCCCAGAATATAAAGCCTATTGTTAATTTCATGATTTATTTTGATAGAAGCATGATCTACCATACTTCTGTTGATACTACTAAATCTCGAAGACTGCTGATTATTATTCTCGCTAATGGATGAAGTTGTTTATAAAGTTAGTGAAGAAAATATTATGCAAGTTGTAACAGACAGTGAGGCAAGTTTCAAAGCAGCTGGTCACTTGTTGATGAAGAAGAGAAAACATTTGTTTTGCTCTCCCTGTGCAGCATATTGCATTAATTTGATGCTTGAAGATATTGACTCTGTGAAATCAGTCAAGGAGACATTAGATGACGCTAAGATGATCATATCATTCATTTACAATAGCCTCAAAGTGGTGAATTTAATAAAGCTATTTACCAGAGATAGAGATTTGTTGAGACCAGGTATAACACGGTTTGTCATCGAGTTTATTCTATTGAAAGCTTTATTCGCTATGAATAAGATTTGAAAAGAATGTGTATAACTATCGAATGGCGTGAATTCAACAAGGAAAGGGGTAGAAGAAGCGTGGGAGATAAGGTTTCTAATCTCATTCTGACTGACCGGTTTTGAAAAAAGGCAAGAGAGGTTCAAAACATTATGGATCCTCTTGATAGAGTCTTGAAGATAGTGGATCAGAACAAGAAACCTATATTATTTATTATATATGAAGCTATAGATAAAACAAAATTGGCTATAAAGGCATCAAATAAGAACTGGAAGAAGTACTGAGATATCTTTGATAGAAGATGAAAGGAACAATTGCATAAATACTTGCATGCTGCAGGTAATTCATTTGGCTAGAAATCATATTTGTTGACTAAAAATTGAAAATGTCATATCATAACAATTATGTACTTATATTATTGTAACATATTTTTTAAATCCAGCACTCTAATATTCAAAAAACTTCCCTACACATCTAGAAGTGAGAAATAGATTAAAAGAGGTCATTAAAAGATTGGAGCCAGATTTGAATAAACAAGCAAGAGCTAGTAATGAGGAAATAATAATTTATTTATTTCATCAATATAATGTTATGCAAATATTAACACTTATAATGTGTATTCTCACAGATAAAATTATTTGTAGATGGAGTTGGAGAATTTGAAAGGTTACTGACTAGAAGAGCAGTGCAACAATCTCTTCCAGCTGATTGGTGGATTAATTATGGCGAAGGAGCTCCCAATCTGTAGAAAATTGCCATCAAAATTTTAAGCCAAACATGTTCTTCATCGGGTTGTGAAAGAAATTGGAGCACGTGGTCGCTGATTCATACAAAATTGTTCAACTGGTTGGCAATAAAAAAGTTACGTAAACTAGTATTTGTGCATTACAATATGCGGTTGCGAGTAAAAAACTTGACATGTAAAAGCGACACTGATGATTATTACAACCCAATTGATCTGAACAATATTTTCAATGATGATATTTTGGATGAGTGAATTTGGGAGGGAGAACAACCGATGTTACCACCAAATGACTTAAGTTGGTTGGATGAAGGTATTCATCATAATGACGAAAGTGTGATGACGATGACGATGGTGATGGCGGTGATGATGACGACAGTAATGATGGTGATGGTGGTGATGATGACGGCGTTATAGAGGTGATGGCGGTAATGATGAAGAGACGCATGGTGTTGGTGAAAGCCAACAAGGTGGTGCTATGACATGGGATTCAGAATATTATACCACACAAGATACAGATCCTGAAACTCGAGCAGAAATTTCGCAACAGCGTAGGCATTTGGATCGGTTGGTTGCTTTCAGTTCTAGCGATAATTATTCGAGTGGACATGATAACCGATTGAGAAAACTGAAATTGCCGCGAAACTCAACATCCTATTGGCTAAGCTTGATAACATGATCTAATCCTTCGACACTCCAAATCAAAAAAAATGAAAAACGGTGCTTCAGCCAGTAAATAACCCGCTATTGATCAAAAAATACTAGTGTCTAGACCTCCCCACCTACCCTGCCTCATAGGTCTAGTAACCTTTCACACCTACCTAGAAATGGTGTTAAGGAGAAGAATGTCAAAATAAATAACAGAAACAAATGTCTTAAAAAGAAAATTTTCAAGATTAACACAAGTGTTAGATGCAATCAATGCCAAGGGTATGGACATACAGCTGTCGAGTACACCAGGCCATTTAAGATTGTCCTTTTAAAAGAGTTCCCATTGTAGCCCATGAGTCTGAAAACATTATTTCTTCGGAAATCACTCTCGCGATTAAAAAGTTTAATGTTGTTCCTCGGCTACCGTAGCTGCTATCCCTGCTATCGTTGCCATAACCAATAGCCATTTTCCCTTCCCTGGCTCTGCTGCCAACTCCACGTTCCCCTCCACTTAAGGCACGTTTGTTTCCCCGTAAAAGTCTGTAAGTCGCAAGTGGCAATTGCGACTTACGACTTATAATGTTTGTTTGGATCGTAAGTCGTAAAATGCACTTACATCCTACTTACGATCCACTGTAACATAAACAGTTAATTTTGTGGTCATGCAAATCTCACTTACAGCCCACTTACAGCACAAACAGTTAATTTTATAATCATGCAAATTTATATTGTAGACAGTTAATTGTAATTATATTAAAGTTTTTTTATTATTAGATTAATCATTTTAAATTATGGGAAATTTATTTTTAATTATTATATAAAATATAATTATTAGATTAAATTTTTTATTAATAATTTAATAATTTTTAATATTAGAATAGATTAATCTTTTTTATTATATGTATTCAATTTAACTTTAATTCTTACTTTATTTATAGATTAGTAATATTTAATATAAATTTAATAAGTTTTTATTATTAGATAAAATTTTAATTATTTAATATTTAATATTTTAATTTTTACTATTTTAATTTTTTTTAATATTTAAAATATTATAATTTTAATATCTTTAATTTAATGTTTAATTATCTAATATTTAATATTCTTAATATTTACTACTTTTAGTATTTATTAGCATTTTTTAATATTTTTAAATCATCATACAGTTAATTTTGTGATCAATTTTTTCACTTACGACAACCAAACACCGTAAAGCACAATATAATTACCCCCTTAAAATTTTATATTACCAACCAGACAACGCAAAACTTACTTGCATATAACTCACATACAACTGTAAAAGAGTTTACCACTTACGACTTACAGCCACTTACGACAACCAAATAGGCCCTTGTTGTTTCCTCCTTTTCTCCTCCTGTTGTTGCCTGCTCTGGTCGCCACCCCCATCCTTCTCTACTGTCGACCCCTACTCTCATTGTCTGCTCTGGTTACCAACCCCTTTCAACTCTACTGTCGACATTATCCCCTTCTTGTTTTATTTTATTATCCACTAATGTTCCACTACCTGTCTTACAATACCCATGGCAGAATATTAGCATGGACATCGTGTTACGTCTTCTAAAAATTCTTAGGAAACACACTACTGGTTTAGTTCTAGGAGTAAGTTTTCCCAACTTGCCACGTCACTGAGCGAATCCCATAGAGCATGTAGAGCTCAAAAGGCAAATTGATCTCAAGTTGTCCAGTGCTGAAGTTACCGAAAACACATCTGTTAATAAACAATAGATGAAAGCCCCCTTGATGAGATTGTGGTTTAGGTCTAGACAACACAGATCTTATCCCCATAGCTGATCACTGTAACATTTCAAAATTTGCATCACCACTTGCATCACCTGTGATGTTAGGAACTGTAACGGTCCCAGATTTCTTAGATCCTCAATTAACATAAACATTCTTTTAAATCAGCAGATTATCAGAATCATCTCTATATCCTTAAAATTTTCGATAACACCTCCTTTGAAATACTGATATGTCCAAATATACATTTCAATTCATAATAATTTCGGCCAACATCAGCCTATTTATTCTCAATCCAAACATATAAATCAAAGTAAATAATTACCTATGTAATAATAATGTTTCAGCCCACAACAACCTACATATTCTCCAAATAAAAATTTTGGCTTGAAAATCACCTACTTATATTTAAATTAAAGAATCATACGCTCGAGAGTACCCCTCTCGGCACCCACAACATAAACAGAACTAACTAAAATTCTAACCAATCACCATAATAACAGTCCAATTTATCTCTATAGAGTCCACTCTACAATTATCACAAGGTACAGGTACATATAAACCGGTAAAACACGGAACTATTATACATAATTACACATAGCCACACCTACAATACTTTCATTATTAGAGAAATTCTCAACACCACGCCTATACTCAAAGCTGGGCCTCTGCTTTGCTGTGACCTGAAAAGCATGGAACTGAGAGGGGTGAGCTCAACAACTCAGTGAGGAAGAGTTAAAAGAAATCAAGAAAATAATGGACATAGTCAATAAGAAGCATGACTATTCAAATAATAAGGGTAAATATAGGAAAACAAGAAAAACAAAAAATCGATAATATCCCATGATTTAATAATCAAAACAATGGTCTCTAAAATCTTCGAGGAAGATCAGACTCCTATAGTCATTGATTACCAATTACTTTCTTAAGTTTTCATTCAACATATAATAGAATTTATGAGTTGTATAAAACAAATTTTATTTAGTTACCTAGCTTATTATCGAATTCATCTTATGTATACGCATATATTACATACATATCTTGTATTCCCTTCACGGTGATAAACCAATCACAATAACTAAATTATAGATGTAGTTTATACATCCAGATGATACATGTTTCACAAAACACACTTGTATATCATATAATCATATCACACTTCAGTTATCACAATATCACGTCACACTTCACAACATCTACATGTTATATTTAATGAGATACATATTATATATCATTTATATGCATATACAATTCACACATAAAGTGAATAATTCTCCGTCTTCCCCCCTACCGGCTCTCGCCCGGCCCCTTCCTCCGTTATGTATAAATATGTAAAATAGTAACACCGTCTTTCCCCTCCTACCGGCTCTCGCCCGGCCATATATATACGTATGTGTAAAACAGTAACACCATCTTTCCCCTCCTACCGGCTCTCGCCCGGCCCCTTCCTCCGTTATGTATATATGTAAAACAGTAACACCGTCTTACCCTCCTATCGGCTCCTGCATGGCCCTTTTCCTCTGATATACATGAATGCAACAGATATAAATGCACATAAACATAGATAACAGTCAGTAATCCTCATTACGAAATATCAACTAAATATTATAGTTTTTACTTTTCAGTTTATCAATTTCACTTTCAAAGAATTGTATGTTCTTTGATATATAAATATATATATATATATATATATACATATATAAGTATATATATAAATACATATGTAAGACTTGTAAGTTGACACTGCAGTGATTTATTCCTCTTTGAGTGTTTTGAGTTCTTACCTGCATTATATGTACCCAACTTTATTCACTCGCTTACATATAAATGTGAGTATATATATATACATATATATATATCACCCAAATTGTCATACACAAACATGTTCATACAATTCCGTAGGCATACTTTATGGTTGTGAGCGATCATCACTTCTATACCGGTACATCATGTGTTAAGAACCATACGAATCATGAACAACTTAATAGATATTTGTTTGCATTACCAACATACATTTAGGCCACATGATTAGATCTTGTGTTTAAATATACTTCTTCTTTATGTTTGATGTTTAATACCCGCAATTGACTAACTACTAACCCATGTTCGGAAATCTCAGCATACTTTTTAATTATGGGTGTTCAAATAAGTCGACACTTAAGCAACACCATTTATTTGTTTCAACAAAATTTGTTACACGCAGTCAAAGAGTATATTACTTGATAATTTAAGTTCGGTACACAAGTTATTAGTCACTCATCACGTTCCACATCGAATTCTCAGTGTATCAAGAATTAATCGATTCCTCAATCTTTGCAAGTCCGTTATGAAATCTAATAACTAATTTCATAATCAAGTTCCATCATTAAATTTTGGTATGTAATTTATCATACATTGGTTATTACGGGTGTCATTCAATTATATCAATGTTCATGTCTAACTTTACTTCTATTCATACTCTATTAGGCCATGAGTTCCAGTTCGCTCACCCGATCCTTAATGTAACTAGATTTGAAGTCCAAAACACCTACTAACACTAGACACTATCACTAAAATTAATTACTGAAAAAATCAACTTTAATTAAATGGAATTCGTCAATCTAGATATTGAGACAGCTGACCACTCGGAGGAGTGGAAAGTTAATTATATCGAAGAACTAGTTCGGTTCTTAAATAAATTGTCATAAAATTGATCAAGTGGGCACCTAAGTGTAGTAAGTCCTAAATAAGAAAAAGAAACCGCATATCAAGAGATGTGTAGACAACTCTGATGTAGAAGAAATGAAGGCTTATTTCAAAATCTGACTCTTGTAGACTACAAAAGTTAAATGTGTCCAGATTTTAAAGTTAGTCATGTTATCATGGATCACTTGCTTTAAATCCAATATAAAAGGATTTATTACGGTTTGTTCAATCAACTTAGACCACCGATTATTAGATTCAATGATAAAAATAAGGTTGGACGTACTCATATCACTTTGTTCAAGAAATAAATTCCTCTCTAACCTTCCACACAATAAACTTAAATAAAAACAATTTGATCATAAGAGAAGAAATCCTTAATTTATTCTTAATCACAATCAAATGATATCAGTTGATAATTAGATTTTTGGTAGTTCATTTCTAGCTTTCTTATCCTCAAGGGTGCGTTGGAGTCTTAACTAGAAGAAAAGAATATATATACTCTAGTCTTTCATCTAGAAAAGTACTTAATGCATTTCTTCAAGTACCTAAAACTTGTTGATGGAGGATCGGTGCAAACTAGTTACGTCATGAATCCCTTTGCACTAGATTATCCTCAAGGAATCAAATTGAGTTTATAAGGGCAAAAATCAAGTTTACAAATCACATAATAGGAACACCTATGTTTTGTAATATTCTCCACTTACCAGTGATAAATATGAAAGTTCGATGTATAGCCTAATGCCTACGAAGAGGAATCATAAGGTAATACATAACTAGTAAAAGCTCAAGCTTTTAGCACGCTCAGGATCATTCATGGACCGATATAAGGACGACTCGTAAAGACCTAAATGGTATCACGTTGCCGTGAAGACGTCTTAAAGACCAATATCAGAATCAAGATACTTTGTGAATAACAGCACCATAAGTTGGCGTCATTACAGAAAGTCCAAAAATTATCGATTTTGATTTCAGATGTATGTTCAACCATACTAAGAAATAATGATATTTGTACATGCATTAAGGATGAAGATCGCCTCGACTCCTACAAAGTTTCTATGATTACGATGTTGAATGCTTGAATGTCATAATATGACAGGTTAAAGTAGAAATCTCAACAAGGACACCACAAAGATCACCGCAATATTTATCATTTCTTTCTAATTATTTACGATGACGGATCCCGAGGAGTACTTTTTAAATAGACTCAATCATATAAGATTTATAACGTGGAAGAAGACAACCCCTTATGCTATTATAAAGTATGGAGAGGTATGTGTTTCACATATTTATTGACATGAAGGAATATCAAAATAAAAGAAACATCACATATCAACTATCGCCTATGAGGAAAGGAATAGATTTTAGATATATAATTAATTGGTAAGAATCAAAACATGTCACCTCAATATTTAAGATATGAAGAGTTATACACGAACCTCATCGAGAGGACATATACTTGTGCAGTTCAAGCCTATAAAGCTTCAACATTCGTTTTCACTTAATCCTATCCTATAAATCGATTGTCACTTAAGAATCTAGAATACCCAATCTACACTCATCAATTAGTTAATACAAGCTCGTATATAACGGTGTATTCTATCAATATATGATTCTAACCATTACGTTAAGCTTTTCTTAAAAAAAATGATTTATATATAAATGAGAGAAAGGTTTACCAAGTTACACATGAATTAATCGAGAATTGCAAGTTAATACTTGACTTTGCGAAAATTGATTCATAATCTAAACATAATATATATGTATAATGTAACCAAGGTGAAAAGATTGCAATCTTCTTTAAATTCCTAAATTTGCAACAGAAGACAGATGTTTTATAAGATCAAGAAAATTTGACATTGTGTAAGTTTCAGCATCTCAGTTCATGTCCAAAATTTCTGGGCTCTTGTTTCAGGATCAACTTTGATACCCCTCAAGATGGAAACAAGTAATTTTATTGTATTTTTGTTTAATGGTTTTAATGTATTTTCTGAGAAGTAGCACATCTCACTGTCTACTTTGTAAAGGGACAAGGTTTTATGCCCCCCACCCCTTTAATGGTTTTCGATCATTAATAAAGTCCAAAGGCCTGCCCTGGGACCTAAATAAGCTTAGGCTGGAAATCATAATTTCCAATAATATCCATTACCTCCTGTTGCACTGATATACTGACCAGCATATCCCAAGAATATCAGTCAAAATCGTTTGATGTACCAACACAAAAATTAGGCATTACAATATCCTTTTACTCCTAAATTTACTTGATTCGATTAATAGTTTTGTGCTTGATATTATATATACAATTTACTTTGTTTATTTAAAAAAGTTGGCATGCATTATATCACACGTAATTGGAGTTTCAATTTGGTAAATTTATGAAGCATGGACATTCCTATTGCCAAAACGTCATGTCTGACGTGTCACATCCCCAGAATGACATCTATTGCCGCGTTAATGTTGTTTTCTGTGTACTATTTTAGAGTTCATGTGTTACCACATCATATTGAGTCTATGCTTCCCGAAACACGAACAAGAGTGACTTTTTGGTTGCTGATAAGATTTTTTTCCCCTTCTAGGAAAGAGGGTTTTTACCATTTCTGTGAACAACTATTTTACAAAGAAAGGATGCAAGATGTTCGTTTTGAGTCGAGAATAAGCTTGATCTCAAGAATTCAGAAAAGAAAATTTACCTCAAACAAAAGTCACATATTAATGAGTGTTGTCGAGATGCAAAGCGCAGTGTGAGGCTCAAAAAACCTAATGTGCAAGAGGTGCAAAGCGCAAGCGAAGTGCAACTTTTTTTTTCTTTTTTTGTAAATTTGAAAGATTATGAGATTAAAGGTAAAATCAAAACGTACACAACAAATAAAAAGCTAAGAATTAATAACATTAAGAAAACAAGAGATTACTCGCGGTTGTCGGGATCTCTCTTGGAAGGTAACCGTCAATAAACAATAGGGGCTCTTTTTTTTTGGCTGCTGGAGGGGCAAGGGATAAGGGTTTTTTTTCTCTTCTTACTTAAGAAAAGGGGTTTACCCGCTTCGTTAGGGGTCGGGACCCGCTCTATCCAATTTTGGCCCAAATAAGGTCAGGGGCTATGAAGCGCACGCCTTGCCTTCGTTGTAGGGCGCATGAATGTGTATCACATTGTCTCACGCCTCGTGTGCGGGCGTGCCTCTTTGTGCATTTGAAATCAGTGATACTGATTCATGATTCTTTGCAATAAACTAAAGTGATGAATACAAGTTTGAGAACATAATTGTAACAAGAAAATTTACGACAACGACAAGTTTGCGTGAGAAACAATGCAATATTAATCATGATTCATGAACTCATCTCCATGTCTGGACTTCACATCAAATCAAGACAGCAAATTAGAGTTTATTGTCTCAGCAATTATGATCATTACGGCCAAAATTAGCAATAACCAAAAACTTCAATCATTTCTATATATGTAATATCCCTAATTGATAATATGTATTTGTATTTTTTTTAAAATATTTATTTGGTTTTACTTACTATTTTATTATTTATTATTAAATAAACAAAATGTTTTGAAATATTAAGTGTTAATTTGGCTTTATATTTACTACTATTACTCATTAACATTTTAATTATTATTATTATTACTATTAGTTGTTATTATTAATCATAATTGTTACTATTATTATTTCATTATTATTATTATTTATTATTGTTGTTTGTGTTATTATTATTATTGATAAGTACTATTATGTATTATTATTGGTATTATTTGCATGTGTGTTATCCCATGAGAACCAAACCCATTAGCCCTCAACCCAAAACCCAACTCACTCTCTATATAAACCCTCATTAACCTAACCTTAAACCTAATTTTAATCTTCTCCTAACCCTAACCCTAATCTCCCCTCATCATCTTTGTCATCTTATTCTTCTTCTCCACCCCGCACATGGCCGCCACCCCGTACGCACCACAACCACCACCTCATCTCCACCTGCGCCACCAGCGCGAGACCCTCCCTCCACCCCACGGCCGCAGCCCGTCCTCCTCGACCAATACCAGCAACCGGCCACAATTCGTCATGCACAATCATCACCCGACAACCACTGTCTCTCCTCCACGCGTCTCCCACCACCGTGCACTTCTCGGCCACAAGCTCCTTCACCATGGCCGACCACCCACCTCCGCGTGCCGCCATGCGAGCTCCGCCTGCAACCATCACCATCGTGCTTCCCACGCCCCGCCGGAGTCCCCACCACCTGAACCCTTCTCCACGCAAGCCCCTTCCCCTCGACCTCCACCATCAACATGACCCACCACCGTGCCCATGCAGCAACCTTGCTGCCATCCTCCGGCGCACCATGAACTTCAACCCCCGACAATCTCTCCACCACCTGTACAGCAACCTTGTCCGGCCTCCAACCTCTGTCGGAGCTCCTCCACCAAGCGTCGCGGCGGCTCCCCTCCTCCCACTTGCGTGCGTGAGTTTCCTCCTCCCTCTCTCTCTCCCCCTGTGTGTGTGCGTGTTGGTGTGTAATTGATGTGTATGTGTAAGTGTGTGTGTGTTAATCTCTCTTTGCATGTGCATGTGTGTGGGTAAGTATATGGTTGTGTGTACGTGTGTTCACGTGTGCGTGTGAATTTGTGTGTGAATGCATACATGTGAGTGTGTACACACGCGCGCGTGTGTGTATTTCTATCTCTCAGTGTATCCCTGTATATGTGTGTGTTCCTCAGTCTTTCCCCCTCTCTAAGAGTGTGTTACAGTTGTAGTACCCAGACTGTTCGTGTGATCCTTTCCTGTAACAGTACCGAGAGTCGTGTTGCAATGGGCCCGACACGCGAAATGATTCAGAAATTCGAATCAATTCGTGCAGTGCAGAGCCGATGGTGAATCAGACCCGGATACGCGTCATTTCATATGAGTATTCACTTTATCCGTTTTATTTATTTGATCGGTTATCGGTAACATTTCATGTAGCCGTTGTTTTATTGGTATATTATAATTGTACATTTTATTGTATTATGTCATGTATGATATTCTTTTTATAACGTCGATTATGCTAATTGATTATTTAATGTTCGTTATTCATGTTCTATCTAGAATCATCCGGCGTGTTTCTATGTACTTTGTTACATGTATAATTTTAGAGTAAATAATTCTTGACCCCAGATGATTATATTGGAGTTATTAGTAAACTTAATTGGAGTGGAGGTTGATTTGTGATTGGGGAGCAGATCGGGTTGGTGAAATAATATATCTTAAAGATATTTAGTGGACCATCAGACTTGTATTATTTTACCGAGGGAGAGTTTAGATATTATGGATATTGGATTAGATAAATACTAGACATACATGGACTCGGCATTTGTTACTGAGGTATTAGTATTTCATTTGACACCATTTGATTATTTACATTTTGATTCAGATCTAGTGGTGCTACATTCAGACTGTAATTTGATTTGGCCTTATAGTTGGTTAGTTCGTGATAGGAGTTAAAAGTGTGGATTTCTTATGTAAACGGATCTTCCTTATTTGAGGATAGTTTAGATAGGATTGACGACGGTTGGATTCTAACTATACGGATGAATACTGTATTATAAATATCGATGTGCATTATAATATTGATTTTGGGCTATTAAAAGTAAGAATTTCTAGACTTATTCACTTATTAGTTTATTAGAGGATCGATGATTTTTTATTGATGTCGAGGATTAAATGTAGAGATAGATGTAAATTCCATATTGTTTGAGGAAAAACTGTAGATCGGATTGGCCAGAATCAGTAGGTTATCCATTTATGCAGTTGAGTTGTTATTTTGTTCTCATATCGGTGTTTGATTTCAATTAAAGTGAGAGTGGATTGATGATCTTAATCGGATCAGATAGTGATGATTGGTTAGATGTAGCTGAGTATTTATTGGTTGGAACTCAGATATACTTTTGACTTGGAGGTGGATCTACAGATGATTCATAGAATTAGGGCAGGTTGATAGTATTAAAAGAACTGTATTATTGATCAATTGAGCTTCTGAATTGGCAATAAATTAAATACTTGATAGTTACAGTGACTGTATTGAGATTTTGTGTTAAAGAGACTTATTACTGTTATATTCTAGTGCAAATGGATGAGATATTGATCAGTTCTAGATGAGACTGTCTATTGATCAATATTCTGACTTGTTATTATATTAATTAATGTTACTGAAATTACTGAAAAAGTATTGTTAGACCGTAATATCATGCTATTGTTTTACTGTTTCGCCGTTTACACGGTTATTGCTTATATTGTTACTACTATTATCCACTATCATTGCTACAGTTCTTGCTATTGTCACTATATTATCTCAGTAATCGATCTAACATGGCTATATATTGACTTATCTAAGTAAACTAAATAATAATATTATTAGGCAACTTATGTCAGGATTGGAGAAATTGATGAAGGAGACGTCTGTATTTGGGTGACCTAGGATACAAGTTACGCAGTCGACTGAGAATTCCACTATAGGGTTCCCGGAGGATAACTGATACCTCACATTGTTTACTTTATACTGTTATTATAGTACCTGGTGGTATGATCTGGTTCAGCGTCAGAAGTCTGGGTCATGGTCCCGGGTATGTATGAGACCCACCTAGATAATGTATCCAACCGGTCAGTTTCAATAACATACGACCTCAATTAACATGTGTAGTAAGTATAGTATGGGATGTGTTTACAACATGTGGCAATTAGCGTTCACTGACATAATTAATAACAGACTGACATGATACACCATGATTGATGTGTGCTAACTTGTTATATATCTGTATGTCATAATAGACACTTGACATATGATTTTTATAACAGATTCACCCCGCCACTCATCATATTCTGTCTATTATCGTAATACTTGTAACATGCTGATTGATATCATATTAAACTATACTGTCTTCTAATTTTAGTTCTATTCATGACATATTTATTTGTATATTTTATAGTAGTATTGCAATATGCACGTGCACATTCCCTCATTTTACACACTCATTGTGAGTTTTCTCACATTCAGTTCTATGCTTGTTATATTCTGTTGGTCAGGTATTTGGGAGGATCTCACGCATTACGAGGAGTCTGAAGTGTTCTCTGTCTGATCAGGGTATTATTCTTGTCTCCTTTTATTTCCCATTGTTTTTTTTTATTCTCTATAGCCCGGACTGATTATTCGTATTATCTGATTATTCATAGAATAATGCTATCATTGTGTAGGAATTTATATATTTTATTATAGTGATATTAATTATCATAATTGGTTTATATAACTTGTTAGGTCACATTAACCTTCGTGTGTATACGTAAGGTATTCTCCTCGTGTATATACGTCGCCGACTCTTGACGCGTATCCGCTCCAACGTATTTTGGGAAGCGGGAAGTGATAATATAGAAACCAACTATATTCATGACCAACGAGACAACATTATAAATGAACTAATCCTTAAACTTGATTACAAATATACATCCTAGAACTACCCTAACCTTCCAAAAATAGCATTCTACAAGCTCCAAATTATCTCCGCCAAGAAAAAGAACGAGCCAATGAATCATCATCATGTGTAGACCTACAGATCATAGGTTCCAGGTTCTCAGGTCTCAAATCTGGGCTGCTCTTAATCAAAAAAAAAAACGACCGATACATATCAAACAGACTTCTCAACTACCAAAGCAGAATCCTCACGTGAGCATTGAAGACTGCCCAATTTGGTAGAGAAGCATTTGTGATTAACTAGATAATCATTCTTAACTTGTAAACGAAATAATTGGAAAAGAAAAGGATCCAGCAATTAGAAACCTTGTTTCTTGATTGCAAGAAGGGTCATCTACCAGAAATCCCTTTCTTTGAGCACTACAAATAATTCATCAATACAAGATCATGTTTCAATACATATCCATGACAAGACCTGCCAATTTGTTGATAAGTGTTAAGGCCATTATATAGGTCATTATCACTCAATCAAAGTTCATTTCAACTTGGGGTGAGCAGAGTTTGGGTATAACCGAAATACCCTACTGGAACCCAAAATCGAATCGAACCGAACCGCTCTAGTTGGGTCGGGTTTCGGTTTCGGGTCCGAAACCTGAACCCGACCGAACTCTCACCCCTAGTTTTAAATATTCATCTAATCAGACAGATCTTGTATGCAAGTTTATAGATTCTGCCTCCTTAATATCAGTCTCAATTTTGTTTCTATGTATTATAAGTATCATCTACCAGAAATCACTTTCTTTGAGCGCTACAAATAATTTCATCAATACAAGATCATGTTTCAATACATATCCATGACAAGACCTGCCAATTTGTTGATAAGTGTTAAGGCCATTATATAGGTCATTATCACTCAATCAAAGTTCATTTCAACTTGGGGTGAGCAGAGTTCTGGTATAACCGAAATACCCGACTGAAACTCGAAATCGAACCGAACCGCTCTAGTTAGATCGGGATTTGGTTTCGGGTTCCGAAACCTGAACCTGACCAAACTCTCACCCCTAGTTTTGAATATTGATCTAATCAGACAGATCTTGTATGCAAGTTTATAGATTCTGCCTCATTAATATCGGTCTCAATTTTGTTTCTATGTATTATAAGTAGTTGGATTAAGGTCCTTTGACGAGAATTGGTCAAGATTTTCTGTGTGAGATAACTCTTGAGTACCTTTCGCTGGTGTTTCTATGAGTTGAATCATTGTAGGTTGAAAATGTAAACAGGAGAGGATGAAACAAGAGAAGTTAGGAGAATTGATGCCTCTTTATATAATTTTTGGTTGAATGATGATAAGGCATGCTTCGTCTGAAACCAAAAAAAAAAAGCTTATGCTGATTCCTTTTGGTTGGGTTCTCAGTGTTTGGTTTACGTGCATGGTCTTGGTTTCAGTTTCTGGATGTATTCACAGAACTGAGTTGGATTGCAAGTACATTGAATGAATAATGGTGGTTGATTTATGGGCTCTTCTCGTTCGAGAATTTTAGTCAATGAGTAGGTTGCAACTTGCAATCAGTGTGACTGATTTGATTTAAGAATTCTAAGAGCTAATTTGATGTAGCGAAAACTTTTCATATACTTATTAAACATTTGAACCTTATCCTATTATTTTGCGAGCTTAAGAATTCACAAGAATATAAAGTTCATATTTTTATTAGAAACATGATAGTATATGTTACACTGTTACTACTACAATAGCGAACTGAAAAAATCGAAAAACCGAAGCGAATCGAATCGGTTTGGTTCGGTTCCTAAGTTTAATCAGTTCGGTTCGGATTTGTAAAAATCAATAAAAAAAACTGAACCGAACTGACCGATGCTTACTCCTAATTTCAACTAATTATTTATTAAAGCCTACAACGAATTGACCTCCCAACTGCTAACAAACTTCAACTGATCTTTAAAATATATAATGTTTACTATTTCCAAATTAAATTCATCAAAAAAAATCTAAAAAACTAGACAGTGAGAGGATCTACAAAGAAAGGGATTTCGAAAGGTTCCTCTGGATATAACTGAAAACCAGAGCACTGTTTAACATATTTCCATCATTTACAGGTCAACATTATTTTTTAAGGGAAAAACTATAAAAGGGACAGAGATCTATGGCAGTTTGACCTACAGAATTCTAAATCAAAAGAACCATTACCGGAACAATAAAAGAATGATGGCATGGGCATGGGCCGTGAGGAAACCCAATACACCAATATCTTCAGAGGATACATAGGGAAAAAGAAAGTCAATAAGAGATATCCCGCATATACAACTAAAAAATGTCTATTGTGAAAGAATGAAATTCAAACAGAACCAGCGATTCAACAATTGGAAATTCAAGAAAAAAGAAGGCAATTTTTGATATTTGAAGAAGAAAATTTTCTTTTGGGTAGAAATGAAGCACAATTTCACCAACAGAAACCGTAATTCTCAGGATCAATCAGGGAAAGGGGGTAATAATAGAAGACCAGAACATATATCACAACAAAATGAAAATTATATATCCAACATTCCAAGTACCAAGACTGAAACCCGAGAGTGTATCCAAAAAGCAATCAAGGGCATTTATGTCATTTCATAAGTCAGAAATTCCTCTTTCTAAAAAATCAACTGCAAAAGCTCCGCTTAGGCCAACGGAAACCCTAATTTCCCAAACCAAAATAAATAAAATAAATCCACATATAAAGAAGAGAAAAAAGAAAGAGATCCAATGACTAGCCTTAGTTTGTTATCAAAGGGCAGTATGGTAAATTAGTAAGATTCAACGAATACCAAAATCAACTGCAATTGACCGAATAGAACAGTAAATTTATTGGAAAGAATGTGGGCATTTCCGTCAATTAATTAAATCAAGATCACGTTTATACCAACATTACGGGAACGGATGTTTCCACCCCCAAAAAGTGATGAGGGCACCCCCGTGTTGATGAAGGCAATTTTTTGTCCAAAATTCCAAATACCTTCTTCTTCCTCCCTTCTTCCTCCTTCCTCTCCCTCCTTCGCCCGCAATCCACGGCCTCCGCCCTCCCTCGCCGGCCTCCCCCCTCCTCCATCTCCTCCTCCCACTCCTCCTACCCGCCCCACTCCTCCTCCGCCCCTCCCCAGCCTCTCCCTCCCCTCCCCCACCAGTAGAAACCCTAATTCCCAACCCAAACAACAAATTTCAGAGCTCGCGATGAAGCAGTGAGCTCAGTGCGCTCA
Organism: Agave tequilana; assembly: GCA_038442645.1. Lineage (NCBI taxonomy): Eukaryota > Viridiplantae > Streptophyta > Magnoliopsida > Asparagales > Asparagaceae > Agave > Agave tequilana. The sequence continues at coordinate 51,535 of JAVJIF010011656.1, read as the reverse complement.
AGAGAACCAAGTCTTCTTCCTAAGTGAGTGCCAGTGGTGGTATCGTAATTTCGAATAAAATTCAAAAAAAAGAAAAACCAATAAACAAAATTAGGCATTCCCGGTCAAAATTAAATTTCTAACAAAATCACCTGCGATTTTCAACAAAACAAAACGAATATCGAGAGTTCAAACGCATCAGGAACTCACCCGGGCTCTCTCCCCATCGGGTATGTACCGCGTCAGAATCTCCTGAATGAACTGATACTTGGTGTCCCTCGGCACCCCCAGCAAGCTCGGTGGCATGTGCTTCTCCAGCGAGCTATAGATTGCCGGATCGAACTCCGATTTCAGGTCATCGTACTTATCCGGCCTGTGCTCCTTGTTGGGGTTTATCCTCAGCCTCCGATCGCCGTACGTCTGCCTGATTCCCGCCGCCGCCGCTGAGATCGCCGGCGGCTTCAGCGATGCCGCCACTCCGTTCCCGTTCCCCGTCGCCCCCGCCTTTGGTGGCGCTCGTCTGTCTTTTCTATGAAATGATGACATGGCAGTGATCGGGAAATGGTGGAGAGATTATAAGGAGCTGAGCATTTGAGAACTAAGTGGTATAAATGCCCGCCCCCCCCCCCCCCCCCCCCCCTCCCCCCCCCGCCGGTAGTATTAGGGTTTGGGGGTTAGGGTTGGGGAGAGGAGACAGACTCGGGCTTCGTACGGAGACCGAAATGGGTATGTGGGAGAGACATCAACAGCACGCCACCAGATATCACGCATGTACACCGTTCAATGACGTTCAAGGTCTTTTGACGATATTTGGAATGGACAAATTTTTGAATTAATTTATTTTTAAAAATAATTATAAAAATATATTTACTCCTAAAATAATTTTTAAAACGATGACGACATCAGCTAACGATCAACTTGGGAGCCAGCGTGACGTGTTGCTGCGAAAGTCTCACAAAAGTCTGACATTATCAAGAATGGACATATAAAATTTATATTTTCTTCTTAAAATTTATACTTCCTAAGGATAGATTTTCACCACTGTCATAAAATAAGTCATGAAATAAGTCATGCGCAGAGAGTCCAGTCTTAGTTTGGCCGCACTTCCAACTTTGTTGTATCAAAAGACAGTTTCACTATAAAACCTCTTGTATCTAAAGCAGATGACCGTCTGTGGGTGGGGTGAATTTTTTACCAGTTCAGACATTTTTGCCTCTATGGAGTGTAAACGGCACTGGCGGGTCAAATCTCAGTTAAATATATTTTTTAACGCCCACATGTCATGGTGGCTGGGGCATTGGGATTTTGGGAGGATGCCAAGCTTCAATTCCTAGTGAAGCTGTTATTTAAACTTTTGAACTCTTTATTTTATTTTATTTGGCCTGAGCTTGGGCCTTTATGGCTTGGGCTGAAGGGACAATGAGAAGAGAAAGAGAGAAAGGGAATCCGGTTTTATATATATATATATATATATATATATATATATATATATATATATATATATATATATATATATATATATATATATATATATATATATAGAAATGTAAATCAGCTGACACAGGAGGCAACTCCCTCCTATGTCGCACTCAAAAATCATATTTTTTGAGTGAATTTTCAAGATCCCACCGCACATTATCATATTCATATTCTAAAATATACACATATAAAAAATCAAGTGATTTGAAATTCGTTTACTCATTGATCTAATCGTTCCATTTTGTTCTATTGTTAAAAAACCGTTAATGTTTGAACTCAAAGAAAATGGAGTAAACAAATTTCAAATCACTTGATTTTTTATATGTGTATATCTTAGAATATGAAGATGATAATGTGCGGTCGGATCTTGAAAATTTACTCGGGAAATTGATTTTTGAGTGCGACATAGGAGGGAGTTGCCTCCTGTGTCAGCTGATTTACATTTCTCTCATATATATATATATATATATATATATATATATATATATATATATATATATATATATATATATATAGACTTATGACCTTTCAAAAAGATTTTACGCTGAATTCTTCTCACTTAAATGTCAACATCTGACATTTGAATACAAGATCCGCTATGTTAAAGTTGATCAATATTATTTCAAGTATCTAAATATCAAAGAACAAGTGTTTTGTTTTGAGTACTTTTTGCCAATGCATCAACTAGGAGAAAAACAGACGGCTTAAATAGTGAATTGATTAATTTAACTGTGTAGAACATTTGAAACCTAACAAAAATTGGTTTGTATGGGGTTTTCAATATTTAGATCATAATGAAGTGGCCGGATCGAGAATTTGTATATCTAAAGACATAGATCTAACCAACTCACTACTTTTGGCCGTCTATTTTGCGTCGCTTGGTGGATGAATAAAAGTATTCAAATAAATTGTTTTTTGGTTTATAGATACTTGAAATAATATAGATCAACTTCAACGGGGTGGATCTTGTATTCGAATGTCAGAGGGTTGAATTCGAGTGAGAAGGATTCGGACTCGAATTCTTTTGGAAGGACTCAAATCGACCATGACCGATGTGGCGCCAAGATGGCACATCAAAAATCAGTTTTTTGAAATTATTTTTGAGATAAATTTATTTTTATAATTATTTTTTAAAATAAGTTCAATTCAAATTTTGTCCTACTTGAAATGTGCACAAATATGGACACGCCCCAACCCACGTGGGCCACGTTGATCTTTTCCAGATGAGTACACAACTATAACCTTCTTTTCACCCTCCAATGATATGATCAATTTTCTAATTGAAGTGGGGCCCACCCACTGGACCACAAGCTTTTTTTCACATTGTTTGGGGCCCACATCAATTCCCCACTAGTGGGAACCATCTGAAAATTTTGGGAAACGGAATACTAGTGTTGTAACATGTTAATTGGATTTAATGGTTGAATCATGCATGTTTTTCTCAGTAGATCATTATTGGGCAGCTGTAAGCCTGTAATATTCCACAACTTAGATTACAGTTTCTATTGTTTTGAACTCCTGGTTACCAACCTTGGAGTCTGTTAAAAGATCAAAAAATGATATTCTTACTCCGGGATTGTCAGCCCCGAAGTTTTTTAACACACAACGCCAACGAGACATGCCACATTGGCGTTGACATGGCATATTATAGGTCAATTTTTACAATATTTTTAGAGAGAGCTTGCTTTTAAAATTATTTTAAAGTAGGGGATTAATTCAAAAATTGTCCATCTTCTAACTAGTTTTAACGTTATCCTCCCAAGATAGGATCATCTCCTAGGTATTGTAATATCTATATTATAAGAGGTTATAAGTAATTTTTAAGGGTCTAAAATAAATTAAATCTAGATATGAATGGTCTGGAATTAATTTTACCTTTCATGAGTTGTGATTGTGGGTTTGTTGCTATCGAATCGGGTTGGATATGACCCCATAACCTAAACACATTTAACTTAAGTTAATGAATTTGAGTTATTGGGTAAACGGGTTGCGAATTCAGATGCATGGGGATCCATTATGGGAATTAAGAAAGAAGAGAAAAAGAAGGAGGAGGAGATAGCGGTGGCGGCCTGGGGCGTAGCCGCGGCGTGACCGCGCGGTGGCTACGGGTGGCGGGTGGCGCTGTCGTGCGCGGTCGGAGAGAAGAGGAGGGCGGCAATGATGGGGAAGAGAGAGAAACAGAGAAAGAAATAGAGCGGGAAAGAGATGAGCGGGAGAGAGAGCGGGAAAGAGAGGAGAGAGATGAGAGAGCTGGGGCGGTGGCAGCTGGGCAGGGCCGGTGAAGGGAAGCTGGCAGCGATGGCGGCAAGGCTATCAGCATGGCAAGGGGGAGGATGAGACGAAAAAGAAAAAGAAGGAAAAAGAAGAGAAGAAAAGAGAGTGAAAGAGAGAGATAAGAGAGGGGGAGATACATAGACTTGCCGGCGACGACGGCAGCTGGTGAGCTGTGTTACTCGCTGGTCGGCGACCAGGGGAGAGGGAGAGGGAGAGGGAGAGGGAGAGGGAGAGGTTAAATTAGGGTTTCCTCTCACGAAGGTAAGACCGCGACTGGACATGCATTATCTTAATTACATGATTTTTAAGGGACTCGCCATGTGATTTTAAATTGTGATTTTGTGATTTTGTGATTATATTACATGATAGTTAATCGTCCAAGACATCTCATATTCATTATATCCATATCACGACATGCATGCACGACTTACTGTATATGATTTATCTAGAGGAAATTAAAGGCTCTTCTTTTCCCAATTGAATTGAACTATTTATCTAGGTAAAATATTTTGATAAACCTTTTTAAACACTGTTGAAGTTTAGCCAAAAATTGATGTAATCAATGGTGTCAAATACGAGAGCGTATCAGTCGTATTAATGGTGGATTGCACAGGAGGAACCCAGTCTAGTTGATTAGACATTTGGCCTAATCGACTAATGAAAGAAACAGATAGTTGGCAAATTTGCTTCACTACAGACTAGTCGACTAGGCCAAATACCTAGTTGACTAATAAGAGAAATTAGTCGACTAGGATATTGGCCTAGTCACTAATGTGGCTGCAGCAGCCTGTTCCCAAATCTGATTTAGAATTCGTTTCTAATCCGAATTAGGTGTATTTGGTTTCCTTTTCTTTGTGGTTTCTTTGGTTATATAAATTGGTGTATTGTCCTCAATATTTATAACCAGTAATTGATTAATTCAATAAGAACTCTATCCCATTTGCCCTGAGGACGTAGGCAAATTATCGAAACTCGTTAAATCTTATATTCTCTCTTTCTTCTCTTTCTTTACTTATTCGTGTGATTAGTGACTATTCTCTGGTGCCCCTCTTTTCTGTTGATTAGATTCCCAACAAGTGGTATCCAAGCTTTCTGAGTTCATCAGGGAGTTTTCGTTCAGGTAGAACAAATCAACTTGGAAATTGTCTACATTTTCGTTCGGAGATAAAGATCTGATCTTTCCTATTTAGCTTTGTTTTTACTAATAGTTTTTTGCATTGTATTGAGGAATCTATTAAGAAAATGGCCAGAGAAAGTCAATCCACGGTGAAATTCATGAACCCACATCTGATGAAGATTGATGTGGTAAAGTTTGATGGCACGAACAATTTTGAGATGTGGAGATGTGAGGTGATGGATGCATTGACGGCATCAAATCTTGAAGACACTCTATGATTGAAAGAAAAGCCGGAAGAGATTTCTGAAAAGAATTGAGACAAGATGAAAAGGAAGGTGTGTGGTCTTATGAGGTCTTGTTTAACACAAGACAACAAGTATCATGTGCTATATGAGACGTCTGCAATGAAGATGTAGGAGATTCTTGAAAAGAAATATCTGACAAAGAGTATCGAGTCTCGACTGCTTTTAAGTAGGAGGCTTTATCGCTTTCACTTGAAGAAGGGACTCTCTATTGTTGAGCACATGAACAATTATACAAAACTTATTACAGATTTAATTAATGTGGATGTGGATATCGAAGAAGATGATAAAGCGTTAGTTCTTTTGAATTCACTTCATGATGACGAGTATGAGACTTTTGTCCTCATCTTAATTAATGGAAAACAATCACTTAACTATAATGATGTGTCAGCTGCTCTTATAAATTATAAAGTGAGGAGAAAGGATAAGCAATTTTCTTTCAGTAGTATATTAGCAGAGGCATTAGTGATAAGAGGCAGGGGTTTTAATCAGAAGGAAAACGTAAGAGATTAAAGTCCAGACCATGGTTTAAAGATCTGAAGAAGAACCAATATGCTTTATGCAAAGAGTTAGGACACTGGAAGGCTGATCATCTAAGGATCAAGGAAAAGAATAAGGAATAGGAGTCAAAGACAGAAGCAAATCCACACAGGTGATCAATACCCAATCAGATTGTACTTCACATGTAACGGTCCCAGGTTTAATTACCTCAAAACTCCATGATCATCAACCTTCTTGCTCGCTAATTAGAATATACTAAAGAAATTTGATAGCATCTCCTCTAAATATAGACTCCATCTCAATACAATAATTTAGATTTTGGCTAACATCAGCCTACTTATAAATCTCATTTTCATCATTTAGTTCATCCCAAGGTCCATCAAATAAACATATACATAAGAGTGCTTCCGTGATATAATATTCTAACTCACAGTGACTAATAACATCAGAGTTTACAAAAGGACTCACATTACAATAAGTACATACGTTATCTCAGGAGAACATCCTTGCAGCACTAAGTCGAACCTTCGCCTTGCCGTGACCTGAAAATATCAATCTATGGTGGGGTGAGCTCAACAGCTCAGTGAGTGAAGTCATTCAAAATAGAGTCTGTATTATACTACCATTGTACTTCAAGTATTATACAGTTGAGAGATGTCAAAAATCAGTTTCAATACTTTCTACTTGTGGTTGATACTGAAGCTTATGAATCAAAGACTCTTACTATTATCTGTTACTTTCTATATGTATTCTTTCGAGCACACGTGACCAATATTTCACTAACATACAATCTCAATGATTTTGCAATACTTGACCTACTCGTTAGTCTCTTATAATCACTTCTCCAGTTTTCAGTTTGTAACATGTTCGTATTCATATATATAGTCATGGTCACAACACAACTCTTAGAGAGCCTAGTCTTACTCACTAAATTAGTTACAGTTTAATATTGTACCTATCCTAATATACATATGACATCACACACTACTCATGATAATATCCAATTATAATTGTGTTCATACATGAAGAAATATGGGACACTCACATCCATATACTGGATGTCATAACAATCATATCCATATACCGGATATCATAACAATCATATGATATACTAGGTGTCATACCTATTAACATTCATAATTCGGATATCATAACAATCATATCCATATACCGGATATCATAAACAATCATATGATATACTAGGTGTCATATCTATTAACATCCAATTTCTAACTTAACGATATTGACATACCCGATCAACATAAAATATAATCTCCTCTTCGATCACCTCCGGTTCAACCCGATCTCTTCCTCCAATACGTTTACCACGTATTATTCTCCCCTTCGTCACCTCCGGTTCAACCCGGTCCCTTCCTCTAATACGTTTAGCACGTATTATTCTCCCCTTCGTCACCTCCGGTTCAACCCGGTCCCTCCCTCCGATACGTTTACCACGTATCATAACATATAAATATCATATCCTTCATGTAATAACCACATGTAAGGATCCATGAGACAATAATAACATAAAAGATTCACATGATTCCTACTTTACATGATGCTAATATTAAGAAAGACATTAACATGTATAAGTAACCACTAACAACATGCAAGCCTTTCCAGGATAACTAACATGTTATATCATTTCAATATTGGGTATAGCCAAATATATGCATGAATTCAAGTATGATGTTCATTCATATAACTATTTTTTTTTAAGAGGCATGTGTTAGACTACTATGCATACACACTAACGTGTCGATCATGCACCCTTGTAAGCATTCAACTTAATGATCCCCAATATCTTACCGGTCATGTTCTGACTCGTAGTATCAGTATTCGCTTTTTCTAATCATAATACTTATTCACCTTTTATCATGTAATTAACATTCGGGATTTGTCATCATTTGCCTCTTTTATCCTCAGACAAACTGCCTATTGGTTACAACCTAGTTTAATTCAGAATCTTCTCATTATTTCTGATACAATTGATAGTTATACGATAATTCTGATATTAATGAATTATTACACTTTCGACATCATAATTATCCTTTATTTCAGGTAAGGACAGGTTTTAGTATCTTTATTTGATACATCCCAAATTTACCCAGGTTCCACCAATACTGGTGTTAACGCTACTGACTTCTATACAGCATGTTTTGTTATTACTTACTTCTATCTTCTAGTTCCAAACCATACAGTCATTTACTAGCCAAATCATCATCTGCGTTCGCATATGAATCAAACCACACATATGTACATGCGTACACATACACATATCACTTACCCATACTGGATTACTAATCTCAGTGACGATGCTCAATCTTTCGCCTGTATTACTAACTTTCAATTAATAAGCTAATTATCTAACGCTTACCGGTTAGATATAATCGGTGTCACTATAAAGATGTGACTTTCAAGCTTAATAGGGGATTCCGACGTTCTGTTAAATCAATTACAAGAATACTTGAAAGTCTCCGGTGTATCGAGTAGGCATATTAAAATACTAGTTGAAAACTATCGGTATTTGTTTTGTTGTTATCGAATTATCCATCTCTAATCGGTATATATCATATTAAGTTGTCAGATTTACTCAATACTGACTCTAACTGAGTTTTACAGTTTAATTACTCACTTGATACTTATACACCATCATCGGTCACCCATTATCTGATAATCATCAGACTTGATCTTATTCAGTAGTTTTTCATTAGTAATCATTAATTGCTAAAAGTATAATATCCACTTATGTGTTCTGGTTCAAAGGTTTTATTCTTCCATCTCTCATTGGGTTCGATAAATCTTAGTTATTTATCTATCAAATTGCTTTCAGTTGCTACCGATTAACAACTTACTCGATATATAATCATGTAAGTCACCAGCTGACCCTTGCTGCCTCAAGCGTGCTAGTTGATACACAAAATCACGTTATGAGCGTATATATCATGAAACACAACAAATACGAAAACAGTATTCACAACATTAATACTCAACATACTACATAATATTTGAGTATCCCGTATACTTGGCTTAACAATAAGCTTTTGATATTCAATTTATATATCAAGCGTGTCCGGTAGCATTAGGAATTCAGTTACTCTAATTCAGTTCATTATCAATTACTTTGCTCAGTTCCATCATTATCGGTTCACGTTCACAATTGTTAATTAACCGAAATGTTCCGATCCCATCTGAGTTATCAATATTAACAAAACCTTCAATAATTTAATCAATACACTATTTCTATCATACTGCATCAATTACATATATCCCAATTGACAGAGTTTTCTATATCACGGTTACATCGAGTTACTCAAAGATAATTTCTAATTTCATTTGCTTAGTTCAATCCTAATGTCAATTTAGGATTCTGCTTATGGCCAGTATCAATATAACCGATTCTATAATTATTCAATCATGGTTGATGGGTCTTAAGTGATCTTTTATCTTAACCGATTTCTAATTATCTCTTATTAATAAATAAACAGTCATGATATGTAATCGATTTCCCATTGTCACTGTTTAGTCTACTCATTGGGTACACTGGTGTTAACAATCCACAATCTGATTATTATTATTATTATTATTCATAACTATTACTTTCATAACGGATTGGACATCACTTGCGTATAATATCAATCTTCACTTAACTATCGTCCTTATTATTTTAATAGTCAATACACATGCAATCACGGTGTTTAATAAAATCGGAGAGATACTTTACCCACTTAATGATTTTCAGGTTAAGTCACTTCAATATTCATCACAGACAGATATATGGCATTAGCCGATAATTTATACTTAATCATTTCTATTAGAACCCAGTACTTATCGATTCTTATTTCTAATAAATACTCACAACATATATATAACACTCAGAAATTTATAAACACATAACTCGTGTGGTATTTGTTGGTGTTCATCCATACCAATACACTTACAGGCGTTTAATTGTCATGTCTATACGAGTTATAAATGGTAGGACACAACTTGATATCATACCCGTATTATGTTCTCACACGCACATACGTAACATATCTGTGATTCATTATTCGGATACCCTATTTGGATTTTGGTTTCATAACACCAATTCATTTTTATAATAACTGCTACAATCATCTATTTAATGATGTAATCTCTTAGTTCCAATGAATGAATATTATCAATAATTTTTCAATAACAATTATTTCTAAATTGGGGAAAATCAGACTTTAGTTAGGACTTCCACTCACCGGGTATACTGATAAATTTTTGAACACCCAATACCGTATACTGATATACTAGATGTGTAGCTCTCATCTCCACGATCACAACGGCTCGAGAATCGTCCGAATCCGACTTCGGATGGCCAAGATATCGTTCGAAAATCAAAACCAATATAAAAGGTTAGATACGTAATAACTGAAATTATTCAGGGGGTTGTTTGTAATTTTTTAGGGTCCCCAAAGTAATTTATAATCTCACAGGGGCCAAAATAAAATTTACCTTATTGGGTCGGGTTTGGGTGCAAACGGGTCGGGTTTGGGTTAAACCCAAAACCCAAACCCGGTTGGGTTTTCTTACCCACGCACGCAGCAGCAGCAATCGCTGCTGCTGCTCGCGGCTGACGCGGCCACCACCGCCCAGCCGCGCCACTACGCGGCCACTTCCCCGACGCCGGCGCCGCCCCGGTGGTCCCGCGAGAGAGAGAGAGAGAGGAGAAGAAGAGAGAGAGACGGGTGGGGGACTGGTGCTCCCCCGACCGCCACCCACGCCTGGCCGCCGGCGTCGCCGGCGCTGGCCGGCTCTGGCGTGCCGCCGGTCACCCCAGAGAGGGTGTGAGAGAGAGAGAGGGAAGGTGAGAGAGAAAGAGAGAGAGAGAGTGAGAGAGAGAGAGAGAGAAAACGGGGGAGATTTTATCTCCCCCCCAAATACTCCCACCTACTCCCCCATTCCTTCCATACCCACACTATTTTATTTATTTTATATTTTTCTTTTCTTTTTCTTTCTTCATCTCCCAATATTAATACAATCAAAAATAGGTATGAATACCAATACCCGATATTATACGAGTATATCATGCAGTATATGCATCCAAGTATTTTTGAATCCATACCGAGATTTTCTTTAATGAATCACTAAAATTTTTTTAACACAGAATTCACAATTTGATAGTCATAAGAATTCTAAAAAAAGGTTATTAATCCAATAATATTACTTTAACCCTGAGTTTAATAATCTGGGTGTTACATCACATGTAGATGGATCAGACTCAGACTCATCTATATTTTCATTCTCAGTCACTACTCCTACCATAGGTGACTTAGGTGATTCTGAGTGGATGATCAATACAGGAGCTACCTATCATGTATGTCATAATAGGGAATGATTTTCTAGTTTTGAGAAACTAGATGGATGTTCTGTGGTCATGGGTGATGATCGTCCATGTCATATGAAAGGGATATGTACTGTCTTAATCAAGATGTTTGATGAGATGGTGCGAGAATTGAAGGATGTGAGGTATATACCTCAACTAAAAAGGAATTTTATGTCTGTTGGTACCTTGAAAGAATTGGGTCTTGAAGTATCTCTTAGAGATGAAGTTCTCAAGATGATTAAAAGCTCGATGTTGTTTTTGTAGACTGTCTAAAAATCACTGAAGACAAGTCATCAAGAGAACAAAGTCTGTATTCCAAACGAGAGGCTAATTATAGCCACTCGTGTATTGCCAAGACACAAAACATGAAGCTTGTGCCTCAACATCAGTACAGTACCAAGACGCGAAGGTCGAAGCCCGCGTCCCAGCTGCACTGTAAATACCAAGACGCAAAACATGAAGCCCGCACCTCAACATCAGTACAATACTAAGACATGAGGGTCGAAGCCCGCGTCCTAGCTGCACTGTAATAATCAAGACGTGACACTTTGTCCGTGTTCTTGCATCACTGCAGCATTAAGACGCGAGGCTCGAAGCCCGCGTCTCGACATCGCTGCAATCTCAAGATGCAGAGCATGAACCCCGCGTCTGGCAGAGTTCGAAACCCGCGTCTAGTAAGGTTCGGAGTTGGCATCTAAAACGCGAGGCTCGGAGCCCGCGTTCCGACTACAGAGAAACTCTGTGTCTTGGTTATAACTGTCCTCATTACTGGGTCAATTACTGCCTATGTAATGAGGGGAGTTAACCCCCATTATGAAGAATTTTTAGGGGACATTTTTACCCCTGAAACCCCTATAAATAACTCAGTTTGCTACTGAAGAGGGATCAGAAGTTTTAGTCAGAAGTTTTGGTCAAAAATCAGAATCTTTAGCTGAGGAATACAAAAGAGTTCAACTCTTCTAACAACTTACTGAGTATAAGCTTATTCTTACCTTAAGTCTCTTTGAGATTTTATCGGACATGAGCTGTGTTACTCCGTCCATAGTCCAAAGAGAAAATTCCCAGAAGATTGTGACGTTCACCTGGTCAATGGAAAACAAGATTCACTTTCCACCACTACATCAGGAACCCAGCATTAAACAAAGAGAAGATTTGAGGTTGAACATCTTCTCTCTCTTATAATCGAAATTGTTTGGGATTTTGGTAATCTTTCATTAATTCAAGAAATTTTTTTTACGATCCTCCAAAATTCTTTTCCCGGTCCAAACAAGAGATGTAAGTCCACTGGGCACTACTTTCTCTACTGATGAGCAAGTCGTGGCGCAAGATGACGTCACCTGCATGAGAAGAATAGTCGAATCGCTTGTCATAGTTGTTAACCAGGTAAAGTATGATGAGTTCCTCTCTTTCGGCTTTAAAAGCCCCAGGGTGCAGTAGTACCGCAAGGTTTCTTCAAAAATCCACTCTCGGGTCCCTTCGGAGGCTTCCCTGAACGTGGTCTGTGCAGAGAATATCATGGCTGGTCATATCTCGCGTAAGGCCCGCGTCAACATCTCCCACGAGACCCGCGAGGTTAACATTGTTAACGGTCAGCCTGACCACACCCGTCCTCTTCCTCAGCTCCAGGTTACCAGGGTTTCCCAACAACCCGTGTGGTGTAACCGAAACGCCGAACGTCAACAGAGGTGACACGCGCGTCAACTACAGATACAACAAGCTGAAACAACTATCTGTCCAGCATATACAGAACGCGAGGTTCAAGTCCACATCTCTTCTGAGTTACGAGCTTCTGGAGTCACTGATCCTCTCAACAATCTCTTCATCAGTGTAAGGAGCCAGACTAGTCACTGGGTTAGACTTGTCATTTATGTCATTGAACTGATAGCTCGCCCAGGACATCTGTTTAACGGCCATGTTCCTCTAGACAGATATTTGCCCGTAGTTATGGAAGTTTCATATCACTTCCCAAAAAGTCTCACACACCTGAGAATCCTCTCTCTTCAATAGGTGAAGCTCCTCAGTAGTCGGGACATGCTCTTCATTTGAGGCATTTCCAATCACTAACCCCGAGACTTTGTACAACTCATGAAGAGCGAGCCCCATCTCTCCAATCGCAGTAAAAAAATGTGCCTATCAGAGGATTGTAACGCTCCAAGACGCAGAGCTATGCGGGAGGTCATACTGCACGGTCCTAACCTAATGGTATAATCCCACATGCTTCAGCAAATCCCCAAGCTCAGTGAGAACAAATCCAACCATCCTACCCTACCATGACTTGTCGGTAGAGTGGACCCACCCGAACGGACGAATGTCAGTGGGAAAATCACCCCTCACCTTCAGGAATTGATTGATGAAGGTGGTGGTCAACTGAGGGGTTTCTCCTTTCGGATACTCGACCCTGACCAATCCTGGATATAAACCGAATACATCTTTCCCGTGGCTAGTAGGATATGCTTCCTTTGCACCTAATTTACCGAAGGACACGCTGGAAATAGACTGAGAAAGGTCCCACTCCATTGCGCGGTGTACCGACGTGTGCTGAAGATAAGCTAAGGGGTACATCCTCTTCATGTTGGGAAGGAAAAAATCTTCTGTCCCCTATCTGACGGAGCTACTTATAGACTCCGTCATACAAAACCCTAACTTCCTCCGTGATAGCATCGCCAAAGAAGAAGTCAGGTTTCTTCAGCACAACAGGGGTGTTAGACTCGATTAGTCCATTGGTCATGATCTCCCGGAAGGTCAGCATACCAGGGCTACTGAGCCTGTCCCGCGCTCTTTTGACTTCAAAGCAAACACTGGAGCAGTCCTTAGAAGCACGAAGGTCAGATTTGAATCAGCGCCACCTACGTGTCCAAAGTGGCACTTCTTGGACAGAGGATTGGAGAAATATCACACTGTAAAGAGGATGACACATGGTCAGAAATCTAAATGAAAAATGACTAAGTGTTAAGCTAAGGCGCAAGGTTGAGTCTAAACGCGGAGCTCAGTGAAGCCCACGTCTAAATCCAAAGACGCGTGGCTCGCATGAAGCCTGCATTTTAAACTCCATAATTTAAATTTTTTTCTAAGTGTTAGACCCAGATGTGAGATTCAGTGAAGCCTACGTCCAATCTTAGAGACGCGAGGCTTACATGAAATCCGCATTTGAACTCCCCCACTTAGGAAAATTCTCTAAGTGCTAGGATCAAACACAAGGCTCAACAGAGCCCTTGTTCAACAAGTGGATACGAATTCAAGCTGATGAAGTGAAGACACGGAGATCATTAAACCCGCGTCTTGCCTACTAGAGCAAGAACCGCGTCTGGATGTCAAAAAATACGGGCATGAGCCTCGCGTTGGCGTTTTAGTTCAGAAGAGACTTAAGAGTTAAAATAACTCTTCAAGTCCCTTAATGTGGAAAATCAGGTCAAATGGTTCTTTACCTGAAATGGGGGCTTCCTGCGTGAAAGAGTCGCCCATTCGTATCTCTGGAGCGACATCGCTCAATGATGAAGCCACAGGTTTTGTTTTCGGGGCCATTTCGATCGTGAATTCTGTATCGAAGACAAGAGAAGGAAGAAAAAAGCTTGGAGCTTTTATTAAGTTCTGAAAGTCCTCAACGCAGGACTCAGTGGAGAAGAAAAGAGTCTAATGATGACTCTTGAAAGACTGATGTCTTTTATAGACACAATATCCACCAAGATATATGGCACATGTCTCAAGCCCAATCTCCTCATGACGCGTGGCACTCACCTTGAACGCGATCCTCGCGTATCAAAGGAAAGGCTTTTCTTCGAGCTTCACCTCATAGGTGGCATGTGCCTTGAACGCGATCCTCACATGTTAAGGGAAAGGTGTCTCCTCAGCTCCGCCAGATACGTGACAATGCCCTAAAATGCGAGTCTCGCGTATAACAGGACCGCATCTCTTTAAAGAAGGACCGTGTCATCACCTTGAAGTTCACACTACTTCAACAAAATGAGAGCTGCGTCTCCACTTCAATATTTACGTCTCCACTCTAGTAAATAAGAGTCGTGTTTCTACTTCAGATGAGATCCGCATTTCCAAGACAACATGACCTCTGTGTCTGTAACACTTGCGTTCAGTCTTTACTTCTACAATCAGTTCAACAGTACACTGGCACAAGCAGATGACTATTCCTCTCAGTTTAACAGTACAGCAACAACCAGCTCAGAGCATCGAGGAGATCCGGACTGCGTATCTAGACACTCACAACGATCATTTTTGATGGCTTCAAAAAGTTTAACAGTACACTCACGGAGACCAAAATCTAGACAAAATCAAGCTCAAGATATCTCAGAAGATTATTAGTCCAGTCTTGAGAGCATTGCTGCTAAGAGAAAAGTTCAAAGTATTTTGAAACTCGTCTTAGTCAACCATAGAGTTTTGAAAACTTTGGAGGGGGCTCTGTAGCCTTTCTAAAAATCACTGAAGACAAATCATCAAGATGACAGAGTCTATATTTCAGACAAGAGGCTAATTATAGCCACTCGTGTAATGCCAAGACGCAGAACATGAACCCCGCGTCTCAACATCAGTACAATACCAAGACGCGAGGGTCAAAGCACGCATCCCAGCTGTACTATAAATGTCAAGACGCAAAGCATGAAACCTGCGCCTCAACATCAGTACAATCCAAAGATGCGAGGGTCGAAGCCTGTATCCCAGCTACACTGTAATAATCAAGACGTGACTCTTTGTCCACATCCTTGCATCACTGTAGCACCAAGATGCAAGATTCGAAGCTCGCGTCTCGACATCAATGCAATCTCAAGACACAGAACATGAAGCTCGCATCTAGCAGAGTTTGAAACACGGGTCTAGCAAGGTCAGAGTCAGCATCCAAAACGCGAGGCTTAGAGCCCGCGTTCTGACTAGAGAGAAGCTCTACATCTCGGTTATAACTGGCCTCATTACTAATCAATTACTGCCCATATAATGAGGGGAGTTAACCTCCATTACGGATGGTTTTAGGGGACAGTTTTACACTTGAAACCCCTATAAATAACTCAGTTTGCTACTGAAGAGGGGTCAGAAGTTTTGGTCGGAAGTTTTGGTAAAAAATCATAATCTTTAGCTAAGGAATACAAAAGAGTTCAACTCTTTTAACAACTTACTGAGCATAAGTTTATTCTTAACTCAAGTCTCTTTGAGCTGTGTTACTCCATCCATAGTCCGAAGAGAAGATTCCCAAAAGGTTATGACGTTCACCCGGTCAATGAAAAACAAGATTCACTTTCCACTACTGCACCAAGAACTCAGCATTAAATAAAGAGAAGGTTTGAGCTTGAATATCTTGTCTCTCATGTAATCGGGATTGTTTGGGTTGTAATCTTTCATTAATTCAAGAAATATTTATTACGATCCTCCAAAATTCTTTTCCCGATCCAAACAGTTTTGAAGGGCGTCAGACGCAATAACCTTTACTACTTGAAGGATAGTACGGGTACAGGCAAGTGGCAACTTCTATAAATTTAGAGAATGATTGCACCCAACTCTGACATATGAAGCTCGGACATACAGGAGAAAAGTCTTTACAAACTCTTACAAAGTAAGATTTATTAAAGGTGCCAGTATCTACAAATTAGAATTTTGTGAACATTGCATCATCAGAAAGAAGATCAAGGTGAGATTTGGCATCACAACTCATTGCACTGAGAGGATTCTGGATTATGTTCACATATATGTCTCGGGACCTACCAAGATGACATCTGTTGGAGGTAACTATTACTTTGTGACTTTTATAGATGATTACTCTAGGCGATATGGGGTATACACCATGAAGCACAAAGGGGAAGTCCTGGAGTTGTTTGTGGAGTGGAAGATGAACATGGAGAAGAATACAGGAAGGAAGATCAAGGTTCTCCGTTTAAACAACGAAGGAGAGTATACAAGCGATCTTTTCCTACAGTTATGTCGTGATGAAAGCATAGAAAGGCACTCACAGTAAGAGAAACATCGCAATAAAACAGGATGACTGAAAGGATGAACATGACCTTGCTAGAGAAGGTCTGCTGCATGTTATTCAACACCGACATATCGAAATCTTTT
This sequence comes from Agave tequilana, assembly GCA_038442645.1. Taxonomy (NCBI): domain Eukaryota; kingdom Viridiplantae; phylum Streptophyta; class Magnoliopsida; order Asparagales; family Asparagaceae; genus Agave; species Agave tequilana. The sequence continues at coordinate 34,473 of JAVJIF010011656.1, read as the reverse complement.
TGGGCTAAGGCATTGGCGTATGCTTTCTATCTCGTTAACGGTTGCCTTCATCTACAATAGGAGGCAAAACTCCTTTAGAGGTTTGGTCAATGAAAGTGGCTCAGGATTATGATTCGCTATGGGTATTTGGGTGTCCGCCTACTATCATGTCAAGAAAAATAAGGTGAATCCAAGGGCGAGAAAAGGTGTGTTCGTAGGATTCGAGATAGGAGCAAAAGGCTACAAAATTTGGGATCTAAAAGATAGAAAATTTATCTTGAGTAGAGACGTCACGTTTGATGAGACGTCAATGGTGAAGCATACAAACTCTCAGTAGGTGGAGAGTCAGACAACCAACAGGATATTGCAGCAGGTGAAGAGTGATGTTACTTCACCGTCTCTAGAAAGATTAGTATCATTTAAGGTCATACCCTCATCATATAGGAGAAATCAAGTAGTCGAATAGGATGCTGATAATGATAGAATCAAGAACAGGTTATGGGTAATGTCCGAAAATCCATTACAGTTGGAAGAACCTGGAGAAATCCACATAAACCCAGTTGACTCATACTAACATGTTCGTGGCCTATGCTCTCCCAGTCGTTGAGGAGGCAATCTCGTCTACTTATAGAAAAGCTGAAATTAGTTCAGAGTTTAAGATGCGGAAGGATGCCATGATAGAAGAGATGAATTATCTACATAAGAACAATATTTGAAAATTGTCAGAGTTTTCCAAGGGAAAGAAGGTGAACGATTGTAAGTGGGTATTTGTAAAGAAACAGAGATCTTCAGATGGTGATATTGTATGCTACAAAGCCAGATTGGTAGCTAAAGACTATGCTCAACGAGAAGGCATTGACTACAACGAGGTATTCTCACCTATTGTAAAACACTCGTCTATTCGGATTTTGTTGGCTCTGGTAGCACAATATGAATTGGAACTTGATCAGCTCGATGTGAAGATCACCTTTCTTCATGGCGAACTTTAAGAGAAGATCTACATGTCTCAGTCAACGGGGTTCAAAATTGCAGGGAAGGAGAATATGGTATGCAAACTGAAAAAATCATTATATGAATTAAAGCAATCTCCAAGGCAGTAGTATAAGCATTTCGACAGTTTCATAAGAGGGAAGAGGTACACACGAAGTCATTATGACACATGTAAGTATTACAATAAGCTACCTGGAGGAGAGTACATCTATCTGCTCTTGTACGTGGATGATATACTCATTGCTTCTAAAAGTAGATCTGCTATTGATAAATTGAAAAAAGAATTATCTTCTGAATTCAAGATGAAGGATTTGGGTGAAGCAAAGAAGCTGCTAGATATGGAGATTGAGCACGACTGGGAGAGTGGCAAGGTTATCTTGATATAGAAGGGGTATTTGAAGAAGATATTTCAGAAGTTTAACATCAACGATGATACAAAGTCTGTAAGTATATCATTGGCTTCTCATTTCAAGTTAAAAGCTACTACGTCTCCTATTACTGTTGAAGAACAAGAGTACATGACTCACGTGCCCTATGCTAGCGTAGTTAGTAGTTTATGTATGCAATGATGTGTACAAGGCCCGACTTGTCACAAGTTGTCTCAATGGTTAGCAGATATATGCACAATCCCGGAAGGGTCATTGGGAGGAGTAAAGTGGATTCTACGGTACATTAAAGGTACCATAAAATTGGTTTGGTATTCAAAAAGGATGTTGCTAGTAAGCAAGAGTGTATCGGATATGTTGATTCCAACTACGCAGGAGACCTAGACAAACGTCGGTCCACAATGGGATATGTATTTACATTGTCTCAAAATCGGTCAGCTGACACTCTACTCTACAGTCTACTATTGCATTGTCTACTATGGAGGCCGAGTATATGGCTATGACAGAGGCTATGAAGGAGGCAATTTGGCCTCAAGGGTTGCTTGACGACTTGAGGATTGATCAGGATCTGTTGAAGATCAATTGTGATAGCATGAGTGCTATCTATTTGGCAAAGAACCAGGTATATCATGCAATGATGAAGCACATTAATGTCAAGTTCCACTTTATTCGGAAGATTCTTGATAAAGGTAACATCGAGTTACAGAAAATTTACACAAAGGAGAATCCCGCTAATATGCTTATCAAGATTGTTCTGTGAGTGAAGTTTGCACATTGAAAAGAATTACTCCATATCTTTCCAATTGTGTGAGCTTAGTGGAGCTCGTTTGAATGAACTACGTGTGACTTGATCCCGTTGGGCATGGGTACACAGGCAACCATAATGGGGCAGCCAATTGAAGTCGACATGGTGCTATATTATATTCGGCTCAGATTTGAGAAATCTTCACCGAGGTGGAGAATTATGGAGAGAGAGGGTAAAATATGTCGATATAGTTTTTTAAATTCTGTTGAAGTTTAGCTAAAGATCGATGCAATCAATGGTGTCAAATATGAGAGTGTATCAGTTGTATCAATAGTGAATTGCACAGGAGGAACCTAGCCTAGTCGACTAGGCATTTGGCCTAGTCGACTAATGATACAAATAGAGAATTGGCAAATATGTTTCACTACAGACTAGTCGACAAGACCAAATACCTAGTCGACTAATAGGAGCAATTAGTCAACTAGGATATTGGCCTAGTCGAAAATGCGGCTGCAGCGACCTATTTCCAAATCTGCTTCAGAATTCATTTCTGATTCGAATTAGGTGTTTTTGGTTTACTTTTCTTCGTGATTTCTTTGGCTATATAAAGAGGGATATTGTCTCCATTATTTATAACCAGTAATAGAATAATTCAATAAGAACTCTATCCCCTTTGCCCTCATGACGTAGGGAAATTGTCGAACCTCGTTAAACCTTATAGTTTAGAATGTTTCATATCCCATAAAAATTAGAATATATTTAGTTTATGAATCAAGAGTTGGATTTTAAATTTTACTTCCTAAAAAATATATTTAAAAAGTTCTCCAGTTTTAAGTATTTAATTTTAGATTACTTAATGTACATGTTAGAAATCATGAAATGTTTTATTTTTGTTTTAGGCATTTTAAATTATTAAAATTATATTGAACGGCTTAGAATCTTTAGATCATCCAATATAATTGCATAATATATACTAAGCTATAGAATCTATCCTCAAATCTTATTCATAGGATCCTAGTTGAATTTTAAAAATACTAACCTTTAATATTCTTTTGTTGTTAGAGCTACTACCTTGCTTACCAAAATAACGTGAACTTGTTGCATCAAAAGCAGCATGTAATTTTTACTCCAACATTTCTTTGCTTGCCTTCAGCAACATATGGCCCACTTGATCTCCATCTCACTTGACCTTTTCTGTTCATGGTTAATGTGAGTAGCTAACTAGATTTGGCCCTTGTAGTATATCCCATTTTTGGCCTTCAACTTCATAATTAAATGGAGTAGTAACTAGATTGAGTGTGGTACTTCCAACATTATGCTTCCCCCAATGCTTTGCCTCTTTCTATGCAGCTTGAATCCAGTTCATCAAGCCAAACGAATCTGATAGCAAGATTCATTCCCCTTGTCTGACCTTCACGTGTAACTTTAAATCAACACAAAAATCAATGTTCATGCATGGGATTCTCTTATCTCCCTCTCTTCTTGCCACTCTCCCTCTCTCCACTTGCTACTCTCCCTCTACTTTTGTTTTGATTTGGCAAACCAACCCCACTATTCCCATGAGTCAGCTGCCACACATAAATAGACACAAACATTCCCCAAAAGCCATCAACATTCTCGGGCATGTTTGTTTCGCCGCAAAACATCACAAGTCATAAGTCGTAAAATGAGAATGAAAAAAGTGAACTATAATAGAGAAAATATATTGTGTTTTATAGTGTTTGGTTGGTAAAATGAAAGTGTAAATAGAAAAATATATCGTATTTTACGGTGTTTGGTTGGTAAAGTGAAAGTGTGAATGAGAAAGTATATTGTGTTTGAAGGTGTTTGGTTGGTAACTTAAAAGTGTCAGTGAGAAAGTTGGCCACAAAATTACTGTAACAGTTATTTAAATATTATAAATACTATTAAATTAAATATACTATTGAAAATTAAGTTGTATTAATAATTTAAGATAAAATATTAATAATTTTAACATTTTAATTATAACAATAATATTAATAAAATGTTAGTAAAATTAGTAAAATATTACTAAAATATTAACTAAATAAATAATTATAAAATTTTAAGAAAATCTAAAGAAAATTAATAAAATTTTAAGGATACTAATAAAACATAAATATTAAAAAAATCTTAAGAAAAATAATACAATATAGTTATAAATTATAATATTATAAAATACTTAAGATTATTATAATATTAAATTTTATTATAATAATATTGTAATATTATAAAAATATAAAATTAACAAAGTAAAATATAATTATAAATTTAATAGTAAAATATTATTATGATATTATTATAATGAATTATTACAATATTAACATGATAAAATGTTAATATAATTTTAAAGTATATTATACTATTAATAAATTAATTATTTATATTAAGAAATAAATAAATTAAATATATAATAATTTTATATTAAAGCATATTATTGTTATATTAATAAAATATAAAGTCTAAATAAAATATTAAGAAAATTGGTGTAAATATTAATAAAATAATACATTATTAAATAAAAATATTAAATTAAAATAATAAAATATTAAATATTAAAACATATTAAAAATAATAAAAAAACTAAAAATACAAATATAAAATAATTAGATAAGAAATTAAGCACTATTAAAATATTAACAATATTAAATATTTAATAATATTAAATTATATATTGATTATCAAATAACTGCTTTGCACTGCAAGTGTATTACAAGTGGAATTTACATGACCACAAAATTAACTATAGCAGTCGCAAGTGAGAAAATTTGAGTGTAAAAATGAGATTTATATGACCACAAGTTTAACTGTAGCAACTGCAAGTGAGAAATAAGAGTTGTATTTTACAAGATGTTTTGTAACGAAACAAACAGCGAAAAATAGAAAAGAGGTTTTACGACTTATGATTTTGTGACGTTTTGCAGGAAAACAAGTACATGTGTCAAAGAATTGAGAAATGCAAACCTTCCCCTTTTTGTTTTTAACTATTTCAGCCATTTTATATGTATTTAGTAACTAACTTTTTTACATTTTCTTTTTCTTGGTGAGGACACTAGGCACAGTAACTCAAACAGTTTTTGTACATTGTACCATCGCTTTTCTCTCACCCCTCCGCTCTCCTCACTCCCTATATGTTGGAAGTTCAACCCTTGTGAACCACTCACACCTTGATCTCAGCTTCTTTCTCAACATTGTTTCTCCCTTTTCCTTCTTCACTCCATGATGTCCCTGATATACAAAGTTTGTAGTAGAGTTTGTAGCTAGATATTCTATCATTGCATGAGTCCATGCTAGGGTTTTAGCTACCTGATATTGTAATATCTTTTCTTTCTCCATGGCAACCAATACTAGTGATAAACTCCCAAAAGTTTCGGTCGTGCCGGGGCCCATCATCATCGGTGCGGGGCCCTCCGGCCTTGCAGTGGCAGCCTCCCTCCGCCGTCTATCAGTACCCTTCATCATCCTCGAGCGATCAGACGGCATTGCCGACCTCTGGCGCAACCGCACCTATGACCGCCTCTCCCTCCACCTCCCCAAACACTTCTGCCACCTCCCACACCTCCACTTCCCTCCTCACTTCCCCACTTACCCTTCCAAATCCCATTTCCTCACTTACCTCCTCACTTACACTGACCACTTCTCAATTTCCCCCCTCTTCAACCACGTAGTCGTCTCCGCACGCTTTGATGCCACTGCTTGTCTTTGGAGGGTGGCCGCGATCGAAGAAGGTAAGGAAGTCGTGGAGTTCGTGTCGCCGTGGGTGGTGGTGGCGACGGGAGAGAATGCGGAGGCGGTGGTGCCGGAAGTGAAGGGGAGGGAAGGGTTTAAGGGGGTTTAATGCACTCTAGTGAGTACAGGAGTGGGAAGGAGTATGAAGAGAAGAGGGTGTTGGTGGTGGGACTTGGGAATTCAGGGATGGAAATGTGCTTGGATTTGTGGGAGCATGGAGCAATGCCCTTCATGTCAGTGAGGAGTGGGGTGAGTTATAAATAATACAAAAAAAATAATTAAACAAAATTACTAGTTAGACTTGTTCAATCATTATATTTCTTGCCTCTAAAGATATATTTGTTAGTTCCTTATGAAGTTCTTTTACATATGTTAGATCCATTCTATTTCTTTTAAGAAAGAGTGAATCTTTTTAATTGTGCCAAAATTGGTTCTATAATTCATAAACATCTAAGATTGCTTTTCTTACTGTTGCTATGATAAAAAAGCAGGTGCATGTGCTACCAAGAGAGCTGGTTGGGACTTCAACTTTTGGGCTGGCAATGAAGCTTCTGAAATGGTTTCCTGTGAGAGTTGTCGATAAAATCCTTGTGGTTTTGGCCAAGATAACGATTGGAGACACTGAGAAGTATGGGATATCAAGGCCCAAAACTGGACCTCTTGAGCTCAAGAATAACACTGGGAAGTCCCCTGTTCTTGATGTAGGAGCGCTGTCCTTGATTAAAAAGGAAAGATTAAGGTAGAGTCCTTACTTTTATTCCAAAGCTTTAATTTATTTCCACTTTTCCTTTTATTTTGATTGATGGGGAACCTTTCATAGTTTCATGATGTCCAAAACTCTGTTGCACAACCCGAATCCCAATTTGGATTTCACAAAAGATTTTAACGTTCTCCCTTTCTTCTTTCTTTTTGGTTGTTTTGTTTTACTCTCTAAGCTGCTTTGTAAAATACATTTCTCTACTTTTTGATGTTGTATATAATTATTCTGGTAATATGCTACAAAACTTGTGTTTTCCTTTTTCTTCCTTTTTCCCCTTTTTGGTCTATTTTGTTATAATAAATAAACTAACCTCATGTTTCAATGTTGTCAACTGTAGATAGTACCTGAAGTGGAATCGCTGTCAAGTAATGGAGCCAAATTTGTTGATGGAAGGGAGATGGAATTTGATACTGTAATCTTTGCAACAGGATATAGAAGCAATGTTCCCTTTTGGTTGAAGGTAAGCCCAATGCCCATTCATAACTTGAGAAATCTTATAGATGTTCCAACTTTGGTCGCTGCAAAAAGATTACTAAAAGATCTTCAATTGTTACTCTACAACTTTTTAGGAGAACACATCTGTTTATGGTTAGATTATGTGAAACTTTACACAATTCGGTGTTGCAATTTTTAATTTTCTTCGCAGGGCTGCGATTTCTTTTCTGACGATGGCAAGCCGAAGACACCGTTCCCCAACAGTTGGAAAGGGGAGAATGGCATCTACAGCGTCGGATTCACAAGCAGAGGATTGCCAGGCGCGAGCGCGGATGCTGTCAAGACCGCTTTCGACATTGCCGAGAAATGGAATAGCCTCTCATTTCCAGCTCAAAAACCCTAATTGGGACAAAGGCGGAATAGTTGAAAGAATTTTTTTTTTTTTTTTTTTTGAATATTGGCTTCAGCGGAAACCACGTGAAAAACCAATCTCTCTCTCTCTCTCTCTCTCTCTCTCTCTCTCTCTCTCTCTCTCTGTAGATATGCTGACAGAAATTTTGCTGAGGATCTCCTTTGTCTCCACACGTAGAAAAGGATGAAATGAAGCAGTGTAGGGTACGATTGATTGATGTCTATGTTACAATGTGCGCCAGTGTGTTGGCCAGTCTCTCTCTCTCTCTCTCTCTCTCTCTCTCTCTCTCTCTCTCTGTGCGTAAGGTTTTGTGCTGTCTTTTCTCTCTCAACCTTGCTCCCCAAATTCCAATTGCATTTGGAGTGATTTGAGGTCTTTGTCTTGCTCTGAGGAGGAGCCCTGGGGAGTCCACCTTGTCTCTATCCTGCACCAGTTGCTTCTGTACCCTGCTCTCAGTGAAGTGTAAGAGCCCAGGCCCAAACACTTGCATATGACGATTGTTACATGTTGTAACTCTCTAAGGCCACAACTTGGCGTTGAAAGAGTTTCGCATGATCAGATTGGTGTTGTGGAGAATGATTGGTGTATCATTCTGTTTTTTTTTTTTTTTTTTTTTTGATGGGTTTCGTTCATTCTCTACATAGAAAAAGGATGTGGTACGCGTGGAACATTAGTCTTATGAGATGGTGACTTGAAGGACACAAATCGTTCATATTGGATGCGCAGTGACAAAGAACAGTTGATTAAGCCCATGAGGTCCTGCTAACTTGTGATTATCTGACGAAAAAAAAAGGGAAATAAAAGTAAAAACATAAAACATTCTCAGAGAGAATATTGTTGTTGTTCTATTAAGTTGCGTGGGTGATCAGCTTTCAAAGGAGACCTTGTTGAAGATAAAAGAAGTATTGGGGTTAGGGGTGTTTCACATGGGTTGGGCAGGTTTTGAAGAAAATGACGATACTCCAAGAGTTCAATCACTCGTATTTTTATAGTTCACAACTCATGTAATTAGATTACTAAGAATCTGGAAGTATTTATAACGATTAAAGATTATTCAAGATCATATCGTGAATCTTAACTTTAACAAAAATGCATTGAAATATCTAAAGCTGATGACTGAAGCACAAAAGTCGAATTCAAGTCAAGTATTTACATGAAGACTTCATTTTAAGAGAATAGAATTTGACTTTGTAATTTAGAAGATTTGTTAAAGCGTTAGATTATAGAATTATTAATCATGTCTGAATACACATACATGACTTTTTTTTGTTGGTTTGATAAAGTTTTCAAAAAGATATATACATATATCCATTATAAAATGAATTTAAAGTAAAGTTTCTAAAAAGTTTGTTTTAGTAACAAGTCGATTTTAATGAGTATTAAATCTCAAAAATGAGTTTTATTGTTTGAAATATGCAGTGGATTTAATCCATATATATTAGTGTTCAAAAGAGTTTAAAGAAACTTATTTTTGTTTGGTTTATAATGTGAAAATTGACTAATATCAAGTTTTGAAAAGTATCAGAAAAGTTGAACCATTTTCAGTTGAATATCATTTTAAATGTTACAAATTATTTTAATTTCTGCATATTGATTAGCATCACTTATTCAACAAACCCCCAACCCCCCCCCCCCCCCCCCCCCCCCCCCCCACCCAAAATGATTTTCAAATGAGAACTCGCATGTCGGCGGGTTCAAATGAGACCTCGCATGTCGGATCCGAGCGGGTTTTTGAGTTTTTGGAAGCCCGCCATCGGGTTTCGGAGCGGGTTCGGGTTTTAAAATAGTCGGATGGGTTTGAGCGGGTTTTAACGAGTTAAATAAATATTTACTATGTAAACTTATATTTAAACTGTGTGTGTGTGTGTGTGTGTGTGTGTGTGTGTGTGTATATATATATATATATATATATATATGCAAAAGTTATGTATTATTATGTATATACATATGCACAAATATACATAACATACATAAAAATATATATATCAACATGTGTAAATGTATAAATATTTAATTAAATGATTATAAATCAAGTCAATATATGCTAAAAAGGGGTAAGTTTGGGTGGGTTCGGGTTCGGTTTCGGATTTTGTCGGGTTCGGATCGATCGAGTTTTGAAGAAAATGAAACCCTTCTTATGAGGTTCTCGTGGATTTTAGACTAGCATAAAACTCAAAATTTTGAATGAGTTTAGGCGAGTTCGGATTTAAGCTTGACCCATGAACATCCCTATCGGGGATGCAATTTGGTCAGGTTGAAGGCCAATCATGACACTACCCAAACTTAGGACACGTTGCCCAAACTCAATCCACTTCTAACACGAACTCAACCTGAGTTTTAATTTTCATGGATCGAGTTAAAATCAGGTTGGGTTGGGTAAGTCGGATACAAGATGGGTCAGCTTCAGGTCGAATTTGTATACAATAGTCAAATGAATTCAAAAACTCGTTTAGTATTGTAAAGATACTGAATAATTTCAAACTAGAAAATAACACATTTATAAATAAAATTACCATACTATACTATACTATAATGTAATGTGATATAATAATGGTCATACATGTAAAGTTATAAATATTGAACAGTTAGGGTTCTGATTGTGTCGGTTATCTCGAAGGGTTAATCCTAACCCAGCCACTGAATATTCGTGTTAAGTATGAGGTTTTGGGAGCTTGACTTGTTGTTTACTATTTGAACAATTCGGTACAAGTAAGTCTACTCGATGATTTAAACAACGCCTAATCTTTCAAAAGAAGCTACCTTATGTTCGGCTTGTCAAAACTTGTTGACTTGACATAATAACTGACCGACCTTCAAAATCTGCAAATAAATAGAGGAGAAAGCGTGAACTCATGTACGAGATCGATTCTACTCTATAGCCTCTCTAGGTTTCTTTGTCAATTATCTTGAGTGTTCATTGCTAACTTGAGCGTCAGAAGGTCATCCTAGGGTCAAAATCGGCAGCGCTAACTCTCTTGCGTCAAAACTCAGAAATTGTTTTGAATGTTGAAGATAATACTTTTATATTTTAACATCTCAGGATAGAAACTTGAGCTTTTGCACAGAGCTATTCTTGCTTTTTGGATGCACGCCTGGTGAGAATTAAATCTAAATTACTCTGACACTATCTTAAAATTCTTTCCATTGCACGAAAACTTTGAAATTTTGATGGTGATTTGAGGTAATATTTTTATATTCTAACATATAAATAGCTACCTCAGGAGAAATATTTCTTACGGGATGAATTATTACAAATCTATTGTTTCCTTGTCAAGATTGAGTGTCTGGCATGTGGAGCAAAGGAAAAGATAATTAAGATGTTAAATATGTTTAGAATAAGACTCCAACAAAAATTCTCTTTTAGATCTTATAGATTCTAAGCCTACAAGCCATTTTTATCAAGTTTAGCAGGCTAACTGCTATAACAAACTTACGTCAGAGCAGAGGGTGGATTGAACTTTTGTTGTATACGTACGAAAAAGACTAAAATATTTGTTGGCATTGTAATATATATAATATATATACTAAAAAGAATTATTAAAAAGTTAACTTAGTATCAAGTATCAATATATTATCATGAGATAGACTTGTATCCTTTCAAAAGGATTTGATCCCGAATCCTTCCCACTCAAATTCAACCCTCCAACATTTGAATACAAGATCCACTCCGTTGAAGTTGATCTATACTATTTCAAGTATCTATAAACCAAAAATCAAGTGTTTTAAATACTTTTTGCCCATCCATCAAGTAGGGGGAAAACGGACTGCCTAAATAGTGAGTTGGTTAGTTTAACGGTGTAGAACATTTGAAATCTAACAAAAATTAGTTTATAGGGGTTTTTAAATGTTTAGATCATAATGAAATGGCCGGATCGAGAATTTGTATGTCTAAAGACATAGATCTAACCAACTCACTACTTTCGGCCGTCCATTTTGCGTCGCTTGATGGATGGGCAAAAAGTATTTAAAACACTTGATTTTTGGTTTATAGATACTTGAAATAGTATAGATCAACTTCAACGGAGTGGATCTTGTATTCGAATGTTGGAGGGTTGAATTTGAGTGGGAAGGATCTGGGATCAAATCCTTTTGAAAGGATACAAGTCTATCTCATATTATCATAATTATATTATAATTATATTATGATTAAATAATGGAAGAGAAGAAAACCAACATGCACAAAAGAAGAAAGAGAAGAGGCATCAGATCGATTGACCATCCAGTCGACCAACATACACAAAAGTGCACATTGGGTACCAGTCGATCGATCGCCCGATTGACCGACCCAATTCTGAGATTTAACAGAGAGTTGGGTGGTGCCAGTCGGTCGACCGCCCCCTCGACAAAGAGTGGGTGATGCCAGTCGATGCACCGCCCGGTCAATCGTTCCCACTTTCTTAGATTTAACAGAGAGTGGGTACTGGGGCCGCTTGGCCATTCGGTCTACCAGTTGGTTGGTTCCAGCAGAAATCTGAGAACTGATCTACACTATTTTGCCTCTTTCTCTCTTCTTTATAAGTAGGGATATGTGTTTATTGTTTTGGGTGATCAAGAACTTGTGAGAAAACATATTCCTCTTGAAGCTGAGTGTTAAACATCAATGGATTTCGATCTTCTGACCCGGGGATCTAGGCAGGCATGTCGAACCTCATTATATCTTCATGTTATTCATGTGTGGTTGTTTGTCTTCGAGTGTGTGGTCTTTCTTGGTTCCTTTGATTCCCTACTGTCCTCCCTCGACCTCTTTCGAAAAATTCTCTAGTCTTTTAAGAGATATCGGCAGCCAACAATACACGTGATTCATTTTTTTGTACTCCATGCCTTTGAGATCCTAGCTCCGAAACTGAGTGCAACTCAAGTTCAGATAGAAACCGACTCGAGTTGCATCTCGACGACCCGCCGTCTATTTCTTTGTGCAATATGCACACTAGGTGTTACCTGTGCATCTGGATTATTTATAAGGAACTATTCCGGTGAGAGCCAGTTCTCACCGAGCTTTGTGCAAACTCCACGACCGTACAAATGAAAATCAAGTGATTACGAGCCTTTTTACTCATGCATTAAGTGGTTAAAAAAAATTTATGTTAGCCGAAGAATAAAAATGTCATTTGATGTACAGGTAAAAAAAACTCGGAATCACGTAATTTTATTAGTAACTTAATAAGAGTATGTAGATTAAAATGAATGATTCGAATTATCTATAGAGTGATCGATCGTGAAGTTTGCACGAAGCTCCGATGAGAACCGATTCTTATTAGAATATTTTTCTTATTTTATATACAGACAGCGGCATGAGAACAGAAGTCAAGAAACAGGCATTCCATTGTTGAGATTCTTTTAAAGCCGCATCCAGTTCTAAGTTGTAACTGTCATTACACAGAATGATTGCATCATGATTGTTGTCACTTTGAGCACACGCACAGAGAGAGAGAGAGAGAGAGAGAGAGAGTCACGTGAGGGAGATTGAGTGAATGAATAGACTAATCTTGCATGGTACTATCTGTTCAAAGTAGCCTGTGTAGCTAGTGAGAGCGTGCTGCTTTGTGGAGTAGAAAGGCTGGTAGCCTGATCACGGATCAAGCACGCAACCCCAACTCCCCTTTACCTTTTAAAAGAAGATAAATTTCAAAATCTTAAACTTAAACAGAGAATTTGAGTAATACATAAATGTTGCATAAATGCTGCAGCATTTATGTATTACTCAAATTCTCAGTTTAATTTGTTCAGACCTAGTTTAACGTATCGGAATTTATATATTTTTTAAAAGGTGATGAAAATGAATTCGGACTCGAATCACCAAACAAATATTAGCTTGGTGACCATCAGTTTTATTAATCTGGGAGTCTTAACTTCAACGGTGAAGATGACGTGAGAAAGTGCCCACATGTCACCTACCTGTTCATCAACGAGATCAGCAAAACCCTGAGGACATGGTCGTCCTTGGGAATCTCATGGTTGCCTCACAGCTTACACAGATATAACAGTATTTCTAAAAAATTTAAAGAATGCAACGCGTTAATAAATTTTTTGATCAAATTTTATTATTTACCCTAAACATGTAACTAATGAGAAAAGAACTAATAAAGAAAAAAAATTGCTAGCCTTAGGTCACTTAGTTATGCAGAAACACTGTCCTAAAAAAAAAGATGGTCAGCCTCTCGTCCGGACCTTGAAGTGACTTCTTCTCCTTGCGGTAAAAATGTTTCAAGTAAACCACCAGCATCCAGCTCAAGATGGTGAGATCTCTGCTCAGATAAAGATTTATTGTCCGAAATAAAAAAATCGAGAATCACAAAAAACTTTCTTCAAATTTCAAGAGAACTTTAGTAAAAGAAAAATCAGAGGTATATATGGGAGGAAAGAAAGATCTAGTTGTTTGCTTCAGCAGCGAATTAATTGCGAGAGGCTGTATTTATAGCCTCTCTCAAATCCCGCAATTGCAACAATCCCTGCACTATCTCCGCCCAAGCGCAATCAGTTCTAGATACAAGCTAGTGGATCCATGAGACCGAGTCAAGCAAGGTTCCATTGTTATGAAAAATAATAACTGCAAATTTGCAAAAAAAATTAAATAAAATAGATAAAACTAAAATAAAATGTTGCAGGTTCAAAGAACCCTTGAACGGAGCTAAATTCGTGTCCGCGGGTCATGGGTGTGGGCCACTCGAATCTAGCTCAGCCCAGTTCAGAGCGTTTGCGCGCGTGTGGCAAGGCAGTCCATGACCCAACGCTCACAACAATTGGCTTTAAAAGAGTTGATATATATATATATATATATATATATATATATATATATATATATATATATATATATATATATATATATATATATATATATATATATATATATATATATATATATATATAGAGAGAGAGAGAGAGAGAGAGAGAGAGAGAGAGAGAGATAGACTTGTATCCTTTCAAAAGGATTTGATCCCGGATCCTTCCCACTCAAAATCAACCCTCCAACATTCGAATACAAGATCCACTCCGTTGAGGTTGATCTATACTATTTAAGTATCTATAAACCAAAAATCAAGTGTTTTAAATACTTTTTGCCCATCCATCAAGCGACGCAAAATGGACGGCCGAAAGTAGTGAGTTGGTTAGATTTATGTCTTTAGACATACAAATTCTCGATCCGGCCATTTCATTATGATCTAAACATTTAAAAACCCCTATAAACTAATTTTTGTTAGATTTCAAATGTTCTACACCGTTAAACTAACCAACTCACTATTTAGGCCGTCCGTTTTTCCCCTACTTGATGGATGGGCAAAAAGTATTTAAAACACTTGATTTTTGGTTTATACATACTTGAAATAGTATAGATCAACTTCAACGGAGTGGATCTTGTATTCGAATGTTGGAGGGTTGAATTTGAGTGGAAGGATCCGGGATCAAATCCTTTTGAAAGGATACAAGTCTATCTCTATATATATATATGTACATATATATATATGTACATATATATATGTACATATATATATATGTGTATATATATATATATGTACATATATATATATATATATATATATATATATATATGTATATATATATATGTATATATATATATGGGGTATCTTTACCTCAGCCACCAGCTGAGAGAGTTCCTCAGTCGGCGGTAACGTGGCCAAATCTATGCCACATATCGGTGGCAGAGTGTAGGCGCTAAAAAAATCAAAATTTCCCCTCTAAAGAATCGTCAATCAAGTTGACCAAAATACCCCCATTTTTACTTATAAACTAGTAAAACTAATCCACAGTAAAATTTTACCAAAAAAATTTGTAGTTTATAGAAAATTTCTGTTAAATTTATCTGCAGTTATAAATTTTCTAATTCTCCTACATCGAAAATATAAAGAGAAAAAAAGATTGAATTAAGATGATGAGAAAAAAAACAGCAGCAGTAAAAAATGAAAAACATGTGTGAAACCAAAAAATTAGTTGTAATATACAGTTTTTTTATTGTTTAATTTCGCGTTATTTTCAATTCATATAGGTTTAATAAAAGAAACTGAAATGAATAAAAAAATAAAATTTAATGTGGGACAGCCGTATTTTTTTTGTATTACAAATGTAGAGTGTAAAAAAATAATGAAATATAATGATTAATGTTTTATTTTGCCGGTGTTTTATAATCAGATATTCTCATAACTACTATAATATTTGCAAATTGGTTGGATAATATTTCGTGCAATTTTTAATGAACTGCAACTATGATCGGTTATGGTACTAAAAAAATGCTTTATTCTCAATACATATTATAAATGGGATCAAGGTCGCAGTACACATACATTTAAAAATATAATCAAAAAATATATTGGCATAGAGACCATGGTCGCAATCATATAGTCGCAACATAGTATAATAAAACTTCCAATTTTATATCACGATTATGACCCTAACCCAAACCTTTTAGCACTGCGACTATGGTCGCCTACTTAATATAATATAACTTTCAATCTTATATCACGACTTTGACTCTAGTCGCATTTTTTATTCATATAGAATAATAAATGAAACATGCTATCGTTCAGCACTCCGACCACAGTCACTGTCCTTATTCGCATGCCATCATCACAGACCTAATATATTTCGCGCAAATATTGTAATCATACGATAAGAAATATAATGATTTACTAAAGATAAATGTAAGTTTTTTATTAAAGAATTAATTATGGTCGCACTCTATGATTATAAATAAATAGTTATTATTTTTTCATCTCAACTGCGAGCATGGTCACTGTACTCAGATAATAATTATTTTGAACTAATAGAACTGCGATTATGGTCGCAGTCCATCATTAGCTATATCTATACATGAAACTGCGACCATGATCGCAGTCCTGACAAAAAATAGTTTAATCATTATGCATTCAATAAAGTTAAAAACAGCGACCATGATCGCAGTCCAAATTTAACTATATAAACAGTTGATACTGCGATCATGATCGAAATCCTCTCAAATCAGTATACTGTATATCACAAATTAAAAAACTGTGACTACGGACGCACTGTATAACACAAATATAATCTTATATCACGACTGCGACCCTAGTCGCATTCTTTATTCGCATAGAAATAATAAATGAAATATGCTATCGTTCAGCACTCTGATCACGGTCGCTGTCCTTATTCGCATGCCATCTCGCAGACCTAATATATTTCACGCAAATATTATAATCATACGATAAGAAATATAATGATTTTCTAAAGATAATTGTAAGTCCTTTATTAGAAATTAATTAAGGTCACACTCTGTGATTATAAATAAATAGTTATTACTTTTTCATCTCAACTGCGACTGCGGACACAGTGTGTAACACAAATACAAAGTTCTTCTCATGCGAGAAAAAAAGACAACAGCCTCATTGAAGAACAAATATATAAAATTATGAGTAAACTGTGACTATAGTCGCAGTCCTTATTCACCATTATTATATTTAAGCTGGCAAAAAAATCATTTACAACTGTTGTCATTAAGCACTGCTATCATAGTCGCAGACTTTATTCGCGTACAATATGTAAAACTAATTTTCATCATTTATACGTGGCATGCGAATAAGTAAACTGCGAGTATGTTCGCAATCAGTATAATCCTTACAGATCATATCATAAAATTCTGCAAAAATTAATTTGTTTATATATAAATTAAGCATAAAAATGACATGTTTATGAGTTCCACATGATACAATCCTATGTATAATTGTAAACGGCAACAAAGATCGCTTTTAAAACTATTGAGAAATTATTTTATTGACCACTCGAGCTTAGTCGCATTCTTGAAATCTATAATATCTGCGTATAAAAAAATAATAAAGAAGTATTCAAATTTATTTTGTAATTTGATGAAGTTGCACTTGAAGAGACCCGATTCATTCAGTGGTCGCAATTATAAAGATGACTGTGACAATATTGACAACCGTAAAAAATATAAAAATAATAATAAACTATACATGTCTACTATCTTTTATCGCAGGGGCATTTAGTAATTTCAGCTGTTCTAATAGACGGGTCATTCTTATTAGTGTGGCTAATAATGCGCCATATCACCGCAGGCTGAGAGGGATTCTCAGCTGTCGGTTGATATACATATTTCTAATATATATTTATATATATATTAGAAATATGTATATCAGCCGACAGCTGAGAGTGTATCTCAACCGGCGGTGACGTGGCGTAATATGTGTCATAGAACTGGGTAATCTTTATAGGATTCCCGCTTTTAAAAATAACTAAAATTACTAAATGACCCTGCTGGATAATCTTTTATATGAATGTATCAGATTTGTCTCGTCCTGTCTCATTTTTGATGTCGAGCCTCAATCATAATTTATATTCGGCAACCCCATCTCGTTGTAGGTTTCACCCATTTTTCTTTCCATCTGAATATGAATCAGGTCTCTTCAAGTGCAACTTCATCAACGAACGAAACAAATTTGAATACTTTTTTTTTAATTTTTTATGTAGACATTATGATTTTCAAGAATGCGACTAAGCTTGTAGTGGTCAATAAATAATTTCTCAATTATTTTAAAAGCGTCCATAGTTGCAGTCTACAATTATATTAAGATTATATCATGTGAAACTCATAAACATGTCATTTTTTGTGCTTAATTGATATACAAATAAATTCTTTTTGCAGAAATTTATGATACGATCTGTAAGGATTTTACTGACTGCGACTATAGTCGCAGTTTACTTATTCAAATGTCACATATAAATGATCAAAATTCTATTATATGTGGCATGCGAATAAGGACTGTGACTATGATCGCAGTGCTTAACGATAACATGTTGTGGATGAAATTTTTTAGGTTAAAAGTAAAAATGGTGAATAAGGACTGCGACTGTAGTCAGAGTTGACTTATGATTTTATATATTTATTCTTCACTACGGGTGTTGTCTCTTTTTTATACACGAGAAGGACTTTATTTTTGTGTTGAACACTGCGACCGTAGTCGCAAATTTTTAATTCGTGATATACAATAAATTATACTGATTTGAGAGGATTATGATCATGTTCGTAGTATCAACTGTCGATATAGTTAATTTTAAACTGCGACCATGGTCACATCTTTTAACTTGATTGAATGTACAACGATCAAACTATTTTGTCAGAACTGTGACAATGGTCGTAGTTTTATGTATCAATATAGTTAATTATGGTCTACGATCATAGTCGCAGTTTTTTACTTGAGAGTAATTATTAACTGAATACTGTGACCATGGTCGCAGTTGAGATGCAAACTAATAACTTTTCATTTATAATCACATAGTGCGATAGCAGATTTATAAAATCATTTAAAGTCCAATGATCACTGCGAATTAAAATGCAAGAAAGAAACATACTTTACATGTATTTTAAAAATATGAAAGATCATTTTTAGATAGAAATAATTTTATTTATAACATAATATGATAAAAAAGAGAGCTTACAAAAAAGAATATTAAAAGCTCTTAAAAGAAGACAAAAATAAGATGAAGATCAGAAGACTAGAAAATCCTAGTCCCCGTCATCATCACCATCATAAGCAGATTCTTCGTCTTCATTCTCCTCATCCTCCTCTATATTATTTCTTTTCTCATCTTCTCCCTCGTTGACCGGCTCCCTGTCCTCTTCACTTTCTTCCTCTTTTTGAGGGTACTTTAGTTTGCTGATAAACTCTCAAAATGGATCATATTTATTAAGCTCTTCTTCCGATCCGTGTCGAGAAAACCTTCAAGGGATATGCTTAAAGAAAGTGCGCCTTCAGTATCAGAGGACATGCTTTCATCAAGCGTGTCTTTGTAAAGTGGCAGAGGAATAAGTTCCTCCTAGGCCCCATGAAAACTTGATCATCCTCTTGAAGAGGAGGATCAGAAGAAATATTATTTGATATAGTGAGATAGTCAAAAGAGAGAAGTCCAAACTATCATCAGATTCACTAGAATTCTCTGAAGAGGAACGGTGAGAGAATGATTGAAGTTCAAATCTGAGTGTTCAGAGGAAGAAGATTAGGAAGATATGATTCAAGAATAAATTATTTCAGAAAGTTTAGAAATTAACTTGAAGAAGAAGAGTACAAATATTTTTTTAGATATGAGATACTTACAGGCAATACAAAAAGGGTCAATACTGTGAAATGACGTGAATAGTAATAATAATATTAAAGGTGACAGTTGAGTATTTGAAGAAGAGATAAAAAGAAATTAAATATTTAATTGAAGCAGTTATGGCGGGAGAATACAAAAAGTACCCATCTTTTCAGAAGTTTATGATGTGAACTACAATTTAGCTTTTTATATAATATTTTTTCTATATATTTAAATTTCATATGGTGCACATCTTTCCTTTATCGAGATTAATTTTAGTGCATCTCTTTTTGAGACTGTTGTTGTATCACGGTAGATAGTATATTAATTACTGCAATTAGGTTAGAGTAATTAATATAGTATTTTATAAGTTGTGATATATGCGGACTGATCGAATAGTCGCAGGGCTAATCTACTTTGTCAGGTCTGATTGTTACTAGAACTATGACCTTTGTTGCATTTTATAAACAATCAAAATTCTATTATATGTGGCATGCGAATAAAGACTGTGACTATAGTCGCAGTGCTTAACGATAGCATGTTTCGTCTATTATTTCTCTGCATGTTTTGTTCATTATCTGTGTAGCACCCTGTTCCCAGGATACGAACCTAGATGCATGTCCCAAATTTTTTCAACCATATTGTTTCAATTTCTTTCAGTATTTGCTTTCGGGATGTGATCGCTTATGTTATTGTGTGGCGGATCTGGTTTCTCAGACCAAGTGTCAGCCCTGACCCGGACCGGGAACCCGATACCAGCATGATACCTGATTTGACCTTTCTGGTAGTTCGATCTGACCTATTTCAGTTTTAGACACTGTTTTTCAATATTTTATATTTTTCATGATTTTTTAGAATTTTACAGAATTTTTCTGCAAAATCTTCAAAATTGGTGCCGATCGACATAGCCGACCGACTCCTAGATTTTTTTTATTTTTCAAACAGAATTGAATTTTAGAAACGGCTTTTACGTTACTTCTTAGAATTTTATTTTTTATCTAAATACATTTTTGAAATTTTTCTAAATTTATCAAAATTTGACCGATTCTGGTGTCGACCGGTAGCGCTGGAAGATTCTAGGATTTTTAATTTGAAAATTAGATTGAATTTCTTGGATTCGATATTTCACCAGGCATCTTAAAATAATCTTTACTATTTTGAGAATTTTTCGGTACGTTTCTAAAACAGTCAATTTTGCCCTATTAAAATAATAATATTACTTACAATTCTTTTCTTTTCTTACTTTTTCCTTCTCCACTCCTCTACCTTATTCTCCCAAGATATTCTATTAAATCAATTATTTATTAATTTCTTTTCTTTTTTACTTATTTTTTTCCCTTTTCCTTTATTTTTCTTTCTTTTTCTTCGTTTCTTTTCTTCTCCCTTACTTCCCCTATACCCTGCTCCCCCACACCCACCCTGTCGACCCATCTCCTGCAGCCAACTACTGCAAGAAACAGCAGCATGATGGGCTGCAACAGCAGCCCATCTACCCCCCATCCCTCCCATTCTCTCCCTTTCCTTCTACTCTTTTTAAATCTTTCCCTTCTTCCTTCTCCTTCCTTATCTTCTCCATTTTATTTCTCCAAACCAACATCTCCACCCACAACCGCCGCCTCCACCATCACCACCACCCGCGTCACCTGCGTAGCCGCCAACCCCTAGCCGCCAGTGCCACCTCCTCCAACCCCTCTCTCCTCTCTCCCACCTCCCTTACATTCAACCACCACTCCTCCTTCAATTTCAACAAAAATCATAACTTCTTCCACCTCTTCTTCTCCAAAATTCACCACCACTTCCTCCACTCCAACCACCCCACCATCATTTCCTCCTCCTCCTCCAACTCCCCACCACCTCCAACAACTACCACAACCACCACCACCCCCATCTACCACCGCCACCACCAAATACAACAACATAATACTAACTAAAAATTCCACCCCATTCCATCCCTCCCCAGGCTAAGCGTGCCGCTGCCCCCACCACATCCGGCGGCGCCACGCCGCCCCCAGGGCCCCTTTCCCTCCTTCTTTCTTTCTTCTTCTTCTTTCTCTCTTTTCTTTCTTTTCTTCTTTCCTCTTTTTCTTCTTTTCATAAATACCCTCTTTTCTTTACTTCCCCAAATACCCTCCCCTTCACCCCCTAATTACTTCTCCATAATTCCAACATACCCCTTCCTTTATTCCCTTATTTTTCTCTTTTAAACATATCCTACACTCTCTCTCCCCTTCCTACAACTCTCTCTCCCCTCTCTCATTCTCTCTCTAATATTTATATTAATATACACACACACACACAACACACACACACACACACACCATATATATATATATTAATATATGGGCTAGTAGCATGCTCGCTCGTGTTAGCGGACTTCCTGGACTTTTCTCGGTATTGCGTTCTGATTTTTAAGCGAGTGCTTTATTATCATGTTTAGTAACTGCTATTCTAGTGTTTCTTGCATGGTACTTTGATATATGATATCGTGTCAATACCGTTCCATGTCTAACATTTGTTACTCTGGCTTTCAGAACATGATACATCGCTATACTAGTTAATTTATGATGTTGTACACTGCATTCACACCGACACTTGGCATGTTATACTTGACACCTGATCCACGACACTTGATATCTGACACTGGTACTTGATATGTTATACTTGACACTTAATCCACGACATTTGATATCTGACACTGCTGTGGTACTTGATATGTTATACTTAACACTTTATCCATGACACGTGGTATCTGACACTGGCACTTGACACGTTATACTTGAAACCTGATCCTGACACCGATATATGAAATATGCTAACACTTACTTGACACGCTTTCACATGGTACAAATACATTGACCTGATATTGTGACTCCTGACCGGATACTATTACCCCTGATACCTGTACTATATTCATGACTATCACTTTTACGGGGGCTTGGCATGATTATTATATTGTTACCAGATATTTGGTACTCCTGAACTCCTGTGCTCCTGAACTTCTGTATACTTGAACCCCTGAAACAGGGAGAATCCTGACATTATGCTCGTGATATTATACTCCTGTTGATCCCCGTGAATAGGATAACCATGGATATTGAACTTTTTTGAATACCCTGTGGATATTATCATTAGAAAATCTGTAATAATTAAACAACTTACACAGGAACGTAGGAAATTGATGGGTACCGATATAGCTTCGGTGTTTTTGGTGGCCATACAAATGTTGTACAACTAATTTCTGGGATTCGACCTGGAGGCCACCAGGCGCTTCCGTGGGGTGTACTGGCACCCCTACTCCCCTGCCTGCCTGCCAGGTGTGCCGTAATCCCCTGGGTATATTCCTGTGGGAATGGTGACACTCTATTCCTATTCGGGCATATATTAAGTCCTACAGGCATATAGTAAGTCCCGGTACCTAGCGGTACGTTCCGGCTCAGTACCGGATACTCCTGGACCATTGTCCAGGGCATGCACGGGACCCACTCTAAACATGGTTCGTCGATCCTCATCAGTTTTTAATAACCACTTCGCTCAACTTGTATGCGGAAGTATATGGTACGGCCATATATTAAAACATACAAATTGAAGGAGTCTTAATAATAACTTGATAATTGACTTCATGCTACATGAATTTTATTCTCATTTCCAATCTTACTATTTATTGAAGTTATTCCATGCTTGCTGATTTGAGTACTTAACACTTGACCTGCTACACTTGCTTTTATTTCCTGCCACATAAACGTCATTTTCATATTTCACTATTTATTGTGGTTATTCCATGCTTACTGATTTGAGTACATAATACTTGACTTGATGTTCTTACTTTTGTTTATACTTACCATTTGGTTCTTGCACTCGCTGGGTTGTCCACTAACAACCCTGAATTTGTATGTCCAGATCTTACAGCTTGGACTGAGGTGGACCTATCAGCTGAGGACCAGGCCTTCTTTGAGGAGCAGGCGGATCAGCTGTAGCTTTATCCTATAATTCTCCGCTCGCGAGATTCCCTCTTTCACCTCATGAGTCCTTATCTTTTGTATCCTGTACAGTCTACTTCTGCACTACCTGGTGATGTAATATTTATGTAATATTATGTCACAATCTGTGATGACTGAGTACTTGTACCTTTGTGTTGGGATGTATATTACCACGTATTTTCGCACTCTGATTCCTGTATTGTATTGATGCTTAGCGTACATATGTGATGGTACCATTGCCCTGCGTATGTACGTCGCTGTAGTGTCTCCGTATCCAAGGGCGAGGCGCTACAGGTTGGTATCAGAGCCTAGGCTCTCACACCTTCAGTACAGATAGTATGCAGAGAAAAATTAATTTGTAACTGGGTCACATGAGTCATGTATATACATTCCAATCACAAGTACAAAGTTATCTATTCTTTTCTTGAAATTCATCCCTTGGTTTCTGAAATCTCATGCAGTTCTTTATTTCCGTCACCTTTTCAGCTCCCGGCTCGAATATGGAAAGACGGGGACACATAACGGTCTTGGCACTTCCCGTAACGGTCCATACGGGGAGAACGACATGATGAGGATACTTTAGGGGATGATGAAACAGAGCTCTTGCGACAAGGATTATTGACTGCACCCCGGGAGCAGAGGCTGGGTACTGTGTCAGATTTTAAGAGGTTGCAGCCAGCAGACTTTTCAGGCACTGAGAACCCCTGGATGTAGAGCAGTGGCTGATTGACATGACTGATCTTCTGAAGGCGACCAGAATTCCTAGTGAGAATCAGGTGAAAGAGGCCCAGATCCAGCTGAAGAATGTGGCAAGGACCTGGTGGATAGCCGAAGAGGCGAGGCTGGAGAAGCCCATCTCTTGGGACCAGTTCTCGAAGGGCTTCAATAAGAGGTTTTTCCCTGCAAT
This sequence comes from Agave tequilana, assembly GCA_038442645.1. Lineage (NCBI taxonomy): Eukaryota > Viridiplantae > Streptophyta > Magnoliopsida > Asparagales > Asparagaceae > Agave > Agave tequilana. The sequence goes on along the minus strand of JAVJIF010011656.1, from coordinate 10,075 downwards.
AGCTCAGAAGGAGTTGGAGGAGAGTTTATTAGGCTGCAGCAGTGGAATCGATCAGTGGATGAGTATGCTGCTGAATTCCTGAGACTTAGTCGGTTTGCATCATATATGGTAGCCGACGAGGAGAAGAGAGCTAGCAGGTTTCAGTAAGGATTGAGGGTGGATATCCAGATGTTACTTTATCCCATCAGCTGAAGACATACTCCAAGTTCTTTCTATAGCTCGTGATGTGGAGCGGGGATTGGAGAAGAAGAGGAGAAGCGAGCTACATCACAAGCCTATGAAGCGCCAATTCCAGCAGGTGAACAGAGGGAATCCAGTCAGATCTATTGGTGCCCCAGTGGCCAAGCGGCCGTTTCAGCCTCCTCCTTGGCAGCTTGTGTGTGAATATTGTCAGAAGCCCGGATACAACCAACACAATTGCCGTATGGCCAATGGATTATGTTTGGCATGCAGATTTGGGGACCACTCAGTGGGTGATTGTCCATTCAAGAGGACATGGAATGTAGCTCCAGCACTTCCAACACGAGTGGCACCACCAGCACTTCCAGCACGAGCGGCACCCCCAGCACTTTCGGCACCACCGATGAGGAGGAATCCAGGGTCTGTAGGCAGAGGAGCTCAACTTCTACCCCAACGTCAGACTCTGGGTCAGGTTCAGAAGGGATGGAGTAGGCCGCGGGAGAGGCCATGCTTATAACTTGACAGTCGAGAAAGCTGAGGCATCGGGAGAAGTAGTGGCAGGTACAATCTTGGTCCACTCAGTTCCAGTCTTATCACTCTTTGACTCTGGTGCATCACATTGCTTCATATCTAGTAGATTTACTGCTTTGCATTCTATACCCCAAATATGTATGGGTGACCAGTGGGAAATTAGTACAAGGAATGGGGTAGTCATTACTAACAAGATTTGCAATGCGTGCACTAGGAGTTATGTGGCAGAAAGTTGGAAGCCGACATGTTCGTACTGGACACTGAAAGGTACAATGTGATCCTAGGCATGACTTGCTTAGCAAGTATCATGTGGTGATCAACTATCGGAACAAGAAAGTGATCTTCAGAATTCCACACCAACCAGAGTTTCAGTTCATTGGGGAGCGCAAGTCCCTCGGGAAGGAGGATCAACTGAATTGTGCCATTACTGAAGATAAGAGGAAGATGGTGTTAGTGTGGAATGAATTCCTGGATGTATTTGAGGAGATATTAGGATTTTCACCTGACAGAGTTATGGAGTTCTCTATTGACATTATTCTAGGAGCGACTCCCATCTCTAAAGCGTAGTACCGGATGGCACCAACAGAATCGGCTATATTAACGGAGCAACTGCTAGAGTATTCGAGTAAGGGTCTAATTAGACCGAGTACTTCACTTTGGAGAGTACCAGTGTTGTTGGCAAACAAGAAGGATGGTGGCAAGAGATTGTGTATTGATTACAGAGAATTGAACAAAGTCACCATTAAGAATAAGTACCCTCTGCCGAGGATTGATGATCTCTTTGATCAACTTTATGGGGCCCAAGTGTTCTCAAAGTTAGATCTGCAGTCAGGGTACCATCAGTTGAAGGTGAAGAAAGAAGACATCCAGAAGACGGCATTTAGGACTCGCTATGGTCATTACGAGTTCTTGGTTATGCCCTTTGGAGTAACAAATGCCCTAGCAGTCTTTATGAACTTGATGAATAGAATCTTCTCACCATATTTGGATAAGTTTGTGTTGGTGTTCATTGATGATATTTTGGTCTATTTCAAGAGTGAAGAAGAGCATGCAGAGCATTTGAGGGTTGTGCTTCAAACACTCCGACTTGAGCAGCTTTATGCCAAACTTAGTAAGTGTTAGTTCTGGCTGGAGAGTATAGCATTCTTGGGCCATGTTGTCTCTAAGGAAGGAATCTCGGTGGATCCCAGCACGATTCAGGCAGTGAAGGATTGGCCAACTCTAAAGCAGTAACAGAGATCAGGAGCTTCATCGGATTAACTAGATATTATCGAAGGTTCGTGCAGGACTTCTCTAAAATTGTAGCTCCTTTGACCAAGCTTACCAGGAAGGGAGAGAAGTATGTGTGGGCTGAGGAGTGTGCGTCTGTTTTTGAGGAGTTAAAGAACAAGTTGATTTCATCTCCAATCTTGAAGACACCCTCAGGGACAGGAGGAGTCGTTGTATACAGTGATGCATCAGGGAAGGGTCTTGGATGTGTATTGATGCAACATGGACATGTGGTAGCTTATGCATCCAGGCAATTAAAACTACATGAGAAGAACTACCTAACGCATGATCTAGAGTTGGCAGCTGTGATTTTTTGCGTTGAAGATATGGAGACATTACTTACTGGGTGACTGAGTATTGATTTACACCGATCACAAGAGCTTGAAGTACATTTTCACCCAGAAGGAATTGAACATGAGGCAGAGGCGATGGCTCAAGTTGATAGCAGATTATGATATAGATATGCAGTACCATCCTGGTAAGGTTAATGTGATACATGACGCCCTGAGTAGGAGACCTGAAGCCAACATGGTTTTGCTGCTCACTCAGCAAGAGAAGCTACTCAAGAAACTGAGGCGGCTAGACTTGATGGTGATTCGGAGGGTCAGTGGGTCCGTGCAGTGGATGGCATTTCAGATCCAGCCGACATTGATGGAGGAGATTAGAGAAGCACAGAAAGAGGATCCCAGATTACTGAAGTTCAGGAGCAAGTAGAAGCAGGGCTCAGGTCAGATGTTTGCATACATACTAATATTATACTCTATTTCAGGAATAGAATTTGTGTACCTCAGGGGAAGATTAGAAAGAAGATTTTAGCCAAGGCCCACAGCTCTGTTTTCTATTGATTTTCCAAAGGGGAAAACTTACAAAAAAAAGTGTCGAGGAGCTAATTACAAGTAACACAAAAGATTACAAGTAGATCTCCTCTGAGATTCTGGAGAAGTGTGCCGATAGGAGTCTGGTCAGCGCGCGACCACTTTATCCCTTTGACGATACGATCGATGGGATTTCCTTTTCGCCTGGTTCGGGGAATCGGAGAACAAAAGGTTGGTAGAACCCTCTTGTTACTTCTCAAACTGCCTCCACATGGGAATTCCTTCTCGCCTGGTTCCGGAAATTCCTTGAGAGGAAGGAAGGTATTAGGGTATCAGCACCCTGATTAGAGAAGCAGTTCTCTAAATTCTCTGAATTCTTGGAAGCAAGAGAATAGATCTCTGTTTAGCCGTCTCTCTTTGTGCGCGTGTGTGCGTATGTTTTTGCGCCTCTGGTCCTCCTGTGCCTCTGGTGGGCTATTTATAGGGAGAGCAGGGTATAATTGTCCCTTGAAAATCTGAAAACAGATTGAATCAATCTGTTTAAATCTAGAAAGTAGCCTTACTGCGAGGCTAGCATCAGCTTCTGCGAAGCTAGGAATAGCAGTAGCGTCGATCTCCTGATCTGTTTTTGATTCTTTCCAATAATTGAAAGATCTCCCTAAATCTTCTTACTTGTTTTAGGAGAGTCAAGAGATTATGGCAAACAACTGCCAATTTGATCTCAGATTTGATCTTGATTAGATTTGATCTTGATCTTGAATTGATCTGATCTCATCTGGAGATTTAATTGATCAAAGGTTGATCATCAAAGACCCGCAGCGGAGTTACTGCGTCGAGCTCGCAGCAGAGCTGGAAGAAGCATCTGGCGAAGTCAGAAGAAAGCTCTTCAGCAGAGCTAGATAAACATCTGTGGCGAGCTACCATCCTTCTGCGCGATTGCGTGTGGCTTCGAGAGAAGCTAACTCTTTACGGAGTTAACTGAGCACTTCAGGCGAAGCTATAAGTTAGCTCCCTGATGGAGCTTTGAACGGCTTCAAGGCGAAGTTGGGCAATCTTAGCCTCTCAGGTGAGGCTATCCCTTGGGCTCATGTGATACTAAGTGTTGAGCTAACTTAGCATCTTAGACCTGCTTAGGTCTCTTCAAAGACAATTTGGGCTCATTGTCTGCTTCACTGGATCAGTAGAGTCCAAGTTACTGATTTGTCCCTTGAAGATGGGTACAGAATTGGTCGTCAGCTTGTATGTCACTTGTCTTTTGTAAATTTCAACAAGTTTAGACATTATTCAGGCCAGTCAAGAATCTTGTCTTTTTTAGAGTGTCAACAAGACCCCCTTCAAAGTTTTCGAAAGTCTGCAATGGAATTGTTCAGGCTTCGAAATACTTTGAATTGCTTTGATTGATGGTATGTGAAGTACGAACGTCGCCATTGTGGTTGAGTTCAGTTTCGCTTTCAATCCTGCTTCCGGATTGGAATAATTCGTCGAGGAATCGTGTAGATTCGCGATTCTGGGTAGCTTCGCGTCTGGGTAGCTCCGCGTTCGAGCCTCCTGGAGTAGATTCGCTTCAAATTGATCTTGGAACGTCATTCCTTTCCGAGGCTAACTGCTTTCGGCTAGTTACGAGAAGGATTGCCCCTTTTTTCGAGGTTAGAATAACCTCTCTTGTATTAACGAGGAAGATTATTGCCTCCTCGTGCATTTCCAAGGGAGACTATTCCCTTCTCAAGGCTCAGTAAATGTTTTAAATTCGCTCGCGCTTTTAAGCTTGAAGCAGCGGTGGTGCGATCAGGCCATGAGGCCTATAATAGGACACTTGAAGCCCTCTACAGAGAAGCAGTCTGTTTATGACATCTTCTGATTGTTCAGAGAAGTATATTCAGATTTCTGAAATAGTGGGGGTGCCCACTCTGGTCATTAACCGGCCAAGAACTGGTGAGTCTCGGTCATCCAGAGACTTTACCAATGAACTAATGATTTTAGGGAGTTTATCTCCCTTAATTTAGCTTTATCAGCTGCCTCAGGGATTGATTTCCCTTGTTCTTCATTTTGTATCTGACTGATCTGCAGAGAAGGGCTTTCCCAGCTTCCCGGCGAAGCTATCATTTTTGCTTGATCAAAGAAAGATCATTGCATGCTTGCCTGCTAAGTTCGCCACATAGGTAGGATTGGGACTTAGTCTCTTCAAAGTTGAGCCAGTCTTGCCATACAGTTGGGGTCACTACTGCGTCCCTCTGGATCAGTCTGGCTTGCCGTATAGGCGAGGCTAGGACTTGGCTTATGCTAAGCTAGCCCTTATCACTGCGCAAACAAGGCTATCTTCTGCTTAACTAAAATTAATCCTTAAAATGCAACTGGATCAGATATAAATTGCTTCGTCCAAAGAACTTGACTTAGCGTATCATGCTTGCATTTTCCTTTGATTTATTACTAACCTATTTTCAGTTTGTGTTGCAGTGAGCTGTGCCCGCCAGTCTTTCATCTTAATGAAAGAGACCAAAAACTTGTCTCTTGATCTTCTGGTTGAAACTTTAATCCTAAGTAGGGAACAAACTGGGGCAGCTGATGGGTGCTCCCAGAAGAGGTTGGCAGTCGCTTATCCGAGATGATCCACTTCGAGAAGGGGTTGATAGTCGCTTATCCGAGATGATCCACTTCGGGAAAGCGAACGTCACCTGTAAGGTCTCGGATCCTTCCTTTGCCAATTTTCATCAAAAGATCCAGCTTTCCAGTGGCAATCGGTCCTTTGTCAATTTTCATCAAAGACGATCCAGCTCCTTAATGGCAAAATCTGCCATTATGTGAAGGATTATGGCCTTGTGCAGGAGGAAAGCCTTTCGTGTCTAGTTGGTTTAGTTTATCACCTTGGAAGTAGATAGGACAACTTGTGTGCCTTTGGAGCAAATGATTCTGTTGCATGAAAGACAACCTTGATGTAGTAGTATCAATGTATCTTCCCTTTTGAATCAATAAAAGTTTACTTTCTGCTTATCTGCTTTGTTTCTCTCCTTTTTGATTCGAGAACACCTGAAGTGGACTAGCTTTAGTAAGTCCTTTCCTTAGGAGGAATTAGAAGCTCTCAGTGGAGCTAAACTTCCGGCGAAGTTGGAGACAGATTTTCAAATAAGTCAAGAGCCAGTTTCTGGCGAAGCTAGCACGGAATTTCCGCGAAGCTAGAGATGTGCTTTTAGCGGAGCTAAGGCATATTTCTCAGCGAAGTTATTCAAGCGTCGCGTTAAGTCAACACTGGACTCACAGCGGAGTTAGCCCTTAGTGGGGCTGAAGCAAGCGCTTCTCGGGAAGGCGCTTTAGGCACCATTTCAAATTAATTTGAAACGACTCTTTGCGCTCCTTTCGAGGAGGCGACATTTAGGCAATCATCAGCCTATAAAAACCTGATCGGGCTGAAAGAGAAGGCACCACTTCTCTTTGAATTTTCAGAGCACTGTAAGCCCTTTCTTCTTCTTTCTTCTATGTTTGAGAATTCAAGAACTTCTTCAGTTCTCCAATGGCTCCCAAAAGACGAGCAGGAAAGAGGTAGCAACCTCTACGACAAAGGGTCCTTCTCCTCCTCGGTCATCGAACGACCTATCGCGGGTAGGGATCTTTCCCTTTTGATCAGAGATTTTCATCTCTCTTTTAAAGCCAATTTTCGGCTATCTTCCGATGAATCCAGAGCGATCAATCATGATCTGGTGATCTTAGGGAGTTCAATTCCCTGAATTTTCCTTGATTTCTTGATTGGGAATCTTAGAACCGAAGGGTCCCTTCTTCAAGCTTCCAGCGAAGCTATCCCTTAGGCGGTTCACATCCTATTGAATGATAGGGTGCGAAGCTAACCTTTGGAGTGTAACTGAAAAGGACCTTAATGCCCTTAAAATAATCTTTAGGCAATACCTTTCTGACGGAGTTAGCCCCTGGGGCTTTGTCGCATTCTGTTGTTCGAGGTCAAGCTTCCAGAGCGAAGCTAACACTTGGATATTTTTCTGCATCCTACTTTCGTGTGGAATGCGGAGTTACGCTGCAGCTGCGAAGCTAAGCTTCGGGGCGAAGCTATCATTAGGCCAGCTTCGCTCGGAGAGCGAGGCTATGCCTAAACAAAATTGCATTCTTGTTTTAGCTCTTGTTTGGCTGATGAACTAATCATAGTTTCTCCTTGTTCTTGCAGTGCACTATACTCCTGGTCCTCTGAACAGTCTCTTTGGCACAGCCAGGGGCTAGATGGCAATGTCAGCCTACAGTTTCAAGGGCAGGCTTCACTATTCAACGAGCGAAGCGCTCCTGCTCGGGATGCACTTATTCATGGTGGGGATCAGCGCACCATGAGGAGCATCTTAACTACTGCTCCCCTTGAAGATTCTGACCGAAGAATCTATCGAAAGCCCGGCTTTATGTTCGGAGATACGCGCCAGACATGATCACCAGCTGCTAGCCGGAGAGGGGCAGTGGATTTTCAAATTGGATGGTGAGAAGTACTATCTCCCATCTAGCAAGCGGCATTTTCCCTTGTCCTTCTTTCAATGCGTGACGAGGGCTCGAAGATGCAGTGGCAAGTAACTCAGACTACTGACTCCGTTCGGTTCACATAGGGAAGTTGATAATTCCGTCTCCGGTTACACAAGGGCGGGTCCTCCTCGCTGCATATTGGGTCTTCACCCTGGGAATGTACTTCCAGACATCCCAGTGGGAGAAAATCCCGCGTGGCTCAGACCTTTGGAAATCAATTCTTTAAAGTTTGTGGCAATTTTCAGCCACTGATTTCAGGACTCCAGAGTGGATTCACCCTCCCAAGGCATAGTGGAGGGACTTGACTCTATATGTCCTTGCTCATTTTGAGGAGGATCTGGAGAGGCTAGGACTTTATGAGGCCGTCAGGGCTACCTATTATGGCATTCAGATGAGCGTAGCGACTTCTATGTCATCTTTGAGTTATACTGCCCGGCTACAGGGACCTTCTTCACCCCTGTTGGCGAATTGGTATGGCTCTGCACGAGATGTGGGAGTCTCTGCTCTGCCTTTGGGGTCTCTCCCATATGAGAATATTTCCCGTGCGAGGCGGAATTGGCACTTCTGGAGAAGCAGGAGCCCGCTTTGCTTGAGACCTACCGGGAATTGATGTGTCACCTGTATATTTGCTCCAGCATGCATGGGAGCAGTAAGGGAGCTTCATGCAGTTTTGAGAGCTGGGGAAATTATTTGTTCCCCCGACTTGGAAGGTACTCCTAAAGCGGCTCATTGTGGAGATGCAGATGAAGACATCTTTTCCGGATGCAAGAGCACTCTCAAGGGGATTTGATTCTAGAAGAAGATGACGGACCCTATGAGAAAGCGATATTCTTCAGAGTTTTCACCACCAGCTCGTCGACCGACGTCCCGGAAGGCACTTCTGGCTGGTTTTTTGACGGTCTGGTTGAAGAGATGTTGGTGCCGTCTTCGTCTGGCGATATCATTCATCCGACTGTCTTATTGCCTGCCGTTCGTCTAGTCCATGGTCATTCTCTTGGACTTCTTCCAGGCATGGTGTGCTGTATTCAAAAGGCCTTCGTGCATTGACGGAGGCTTCTGTAGGCCACTAACAACGAAGCGGGGAAAGGGACTATCTTATCTCGCGACGGACCAAACCCCAATATAGGTCTGCTATATACTTATTTGATGGCATGGTTCGCCCATCACTGTCCTTCCATCATCCAAGCCGGAGAGGAGCCCCCAGAAGGTGTTCGAATGGCGCTTCTCCGTCGATTCGAGGGTGTTCATCGTCAAAGACTTATGTGGCTGCGGTCCGTAAGCTGCTGTGCCGTCATGACGTCTATAGCTTTTTTCGATGCTTCCCCTACATTCGCAATGCGGGCTATGGTGAAGAATTCAAGGATGTGAGAAGGGCAGACGTCATTGAGTCGGGGAATCTTCAAGTGGCTGGTTAGCATCCGGCCATCACACTTGTTGTATAGAAGTGGGGACACCTGTTACCTGGAGCCCTATGTTCCGAGTCGGTTTTGCTCGCCAGTTTGGATATGACCAACTGTATGTAGGCAATCCAAACAGCAGTCTGGCCTTCATGGGGAGTCTCATCGATGGAGCTCGTGCCTGGCGGTTCTTCATTGCTGGCTGTACTGAGGCGCGACTGTGCATGCCGCTAAGGACTCCGAACCTTCTGACGACCCTGGGATTCTGCCAGTGGTATAGAACTTCGAACTTCACACCCACTGATTTTCTATAATTCCTTTGGTGTGAAGTTAATCTCTCAGCAGCTGAAGCGGAAGGTCACTGAGAAGAGCGAAGGTAAGGGTCTGCGTTCCAGCCTCGGGGAATTCATTGCCGTTGATGATAGTGAAGCCTCGGATGTAGGAAATCCTTACTTTGAAGCGGATACAGGTGCTAAGGCTCCAGCAGCTGCTTCTGGTGGGGTAGGCACGGCCCCCATAGAACATGTTGACGTGGGAGAAGTGGAGGAAGAAGATGCTGACGTCCACTTCAAGCGAAAGCGAGAAGGTGGATCTCGTAGGAAGAGGATAGTGAAGAAGCCTCATTGCTAGCTCCTATGGTTGTTGCAGAGGGCAAATTATCTACAACGCCTCCTCCTCCTGTCCCATTAGTCATTAAGTTGTCGGCTCCTAGGCCGACTACTGGTAAAGCTGCTCCAGACCCGGGTGAGATCAGCTCCATTCTTGTAATATACATCTTATGTGTTCCATATAGCTCATTGTTTATTTATGATTCAGGAACTGAGGCGGTGAGAAGCTCGAGAGCTGAGACTGCCAGAGAATAGGGGGAGCATTATGATCCCCTGTTCGCTTATAGAGAAGGCGATGAAGCTGGCTATTTCGCAGTCTCAGAAGAGTCTGGAGATGATGCGGCTGATGTAGGTCCTTCAGGCGCTGGGACTTCAAAAGGAAGTATCGTAGCTTCTAGCTCTTTTGGGTGGACCACGGAGGGTTCGACAAGTGAAGGTGGGCCGGCCATTCGTGTTGATTCTGCCAAAGATTTTCCAATGGAACCTGTAGGACTGATGCAGCCGTCAAGACGATTGAGGCGACATCATCTTTTGGTACTGTTTTGACCTTTTGACTCTTGCTATTTATTATGCCTTGCCTAAAACAAGTCTTGTTGTAGGTGTTTCCGCCTTTGGGTGCATTGACTTCAAGAGAGCCAATCCAGTCTTCCTGAGGGAACCAGGAGTGAAGTAAGTACTTCGATCGCGGCGGATACTGCTGAGTTGGATGTTTTATATCACGACCTGCCCTCTTATCAGCCCGAACCGGCTAGAGGAAAGGATTGAGGGGACG